>JBBGZY010001934.1:0-147500 GCA_037952925.1 Lithobates clamitans
GGGGGGGGGAGAAGGGGGGGGGGAGAAGGGAGGGAGGGAGGGGGGGGAGAAGGGAGGGGGGGGGAGAAGGGAGGGGGATGCAGAGACACAAAGACCCACAGGAGAGAAGCTAGATGACGGAGGCACGTATCCTGACTACGATCGCATGGCTCAGCAGCCATAATAAACGTGTCAGCTCACAGACCAGGCAGAATCAACCAGGTACTGTAGGAGATACAAAGGGGCCATGGACTAGGCAAAAGCACTATGCTATAGCTGGTGCCTTAAAGAAACGGGAGCATAATTTTTTTTTTTTTGGATAAAAAACACTTTAAAGTTCATTTTAAGGGGCACAAAAATATAATAAATTACCCAATTATTCGGTAAAACAAGCCGGCGTTGCGCTGAGTAAACATGTCAAACCTTAAATTTGCGTGCGCCCGTAAAATGGAGACAAACTTTACTACCCGACATTTCCATAGGCGATGCTTTAAGGCGCCCTACAGGTCTTCAGTTTAGCATTCTGGAGGAGGTCTGGTGCTAGAATTACTGCTTTCACTCGGGTGTACGTGGCGATATACATGTATTGCAATCGCCGTTTTCAGACACAGGTGCCCTGACGCGTGCGTTTACATTTGTACGTGTGTATATGTAGTGGTGGTGGGGGGGGCCTATATTTTTTTTTTTTTTCCGGGGGGTGTTATGTGCTTGGTGTAAATTTACAACTATTACAGTGATTTTTTTTTACATCACATAGGGAACAAAGAGTCCCCTACGTGATGATTTTTCTGGTGACAGTTTCGGGCAGCCAGGACACAATTTCTTGTCGCCATGGCAACATGGCACCTGGGAATTGTCGAGACCTGGCCTATGGGGCCGGAAGTCAGGTAAATCTCCCCAATGGGACATAAGATGGCCAGAATAAAACTAACAGGGGGTTATAACCCTCCCTTAGTAACTTATTTTTTTATGGTGCAAATGTCTTTTTTTCACCCAGTTGCTGCTTTTTTCACCCATTTATTGTTTGTGTGGTTAGCGCAGTATTTTTTATATGCAAATGGCCAATCGTCTTTTTTTTTTTTTGCTGTACTTCAGCTTTAAAGCTGAGCTCCAGGCAAACAGCTATGTGGGAGTTGTTCTACCTGCCAAAGGATTTGTATTGAGCCCTGATATTCACACAGCTCAGCCATACTGCACATCTCTGGCAGGGCAGGAGACCCGACTTTCCTCTGCTGCAGTTCAGTCTCACCTCCAGGTCTGGTCCCGCCCCCAGCCTGTGACTGGACAGTGAGAGGAGAAGCGGCAGACGGATGAGCTCACTTTCTGGCCACTCTGCGCATGTTGTGGCTTTGTTGAGAATACAGCTCCCAACTCCATCCTCCTCCCCATTTCATGTTCTACACATCAGAGGACTTGCAGAAGATGATGATGTGTGGAGGTGACATGGTCCCCCCATCCAGTCCACACACAGTGCTGGGACCCCTTCTCTCATAAAAAAAATACATTATTACCTCCTCCTCACTGGACACACACTCTCCACACTCACATCCGTCAGCAGCTGCTGGAAAGAGAAGAACAAAAAAATAGTAACATTGGGCTCCTCACATGAGCTACAAGAAAATGGCCCGCCAGCCTGTTCTCCTGTTCGCGCGTGCGCGTCTCCATAACAAAAAAAAGAGGCGGGTGAAAGCGGCTGCGTTGTACCTCCTCCTGGACTGGTATACCGCAGAGGAGATGCTAGAGGCGAACTTACCACAGACATATCTTTTTATAAACAGCGGCGGCCATTTTTTTGTAGCGCGGACAGGACACCCTCTCCCTCTAGATAATGGGATACGTAAAAGTGTTAACATTCTTACTATTTATGGACTTGGCTCCGCAATATTAGTCGATGGAGAAGGTGCCCAGACTAATTTTGGCTGAGAAAGACTGGCGGCCATTTTCTTGTGGCCTAATTGAGGAGCTGAGGGCAGACAGTCAAAGTTTTGACTGTTTCCGGCAGCTATTGGGGGTGTGAGGCTGGAGAATGTGTACCCAGTGAGGAGGAGGTAATAATGTCTTCTTATTATGAGAGAAGGGGGTCCCAGCACTCTGTGTGTGGACTGGATGGGGGATCATGTCACTCCACACATCATCATCTTCCTGCAAGTCCTCTGATGTGCAGAACATTAGATGGTCAGCTCTGCTTTCAATGATGGTGCAGGGGACGTATTCTCTGGAAAACCATAAACCTGCATCTTGTAGTAGTACCTCTATAGATGAGGAATGGAGAAGTTCACGGCTACGGAAAGGGGTCTGGCTGTAGACAACAACTGTTAGCGTTGGCCATGTACACATTTTTAACCAGATTGAACATTTTAATTGATCACTTCAAGGCTACGTTGGATCCAATCTTTCACATCAACAAGCTATAAACAACAATCACTTGATGTAACACAAGTGGAAATTTAGACGGTGCTTGGAAGGGAGTAGGCAGGTCTTGGCAGGTGGCTAGCCAGAGAGTAGCTGGGTCAAAGCAGAGGTCATGGCAGTCATAGGGCAAGAGAATAGTCAGGTCTTGGCTGGCAACACGCGAGAGAGTGGATGGGCTCAGGCAGAGGCAATGGCAGACATAGGGCAAGAGAATAGTCAGGTCTTGGCCGGCAACACGCAAGAGAGTGGATGGGCTCAGGCAGAGGCAATGGCAGGCATAAGCAAGAGAATAGTCAGGTCAAGGCAGGTGGCAAGCCAGAGAGTTGCTGGATCCAGGCAGAGGCCATGGCAGGCATAAGGTAAGAAAATAGTCAGGTCAAGGCATGTGGCAAGCAAGTGAGTTGGTAGGTCCAGGCAGACACTATGGCAGGCATAAGGCAATAAAATAGTCAGGGCAAGGCAGGCAACAAGCGAGAGAGTAGCTGGGTCCAGGCAGAGGCCATGGCAGGCATAAGGTAAGAGAATAGTCAGGGCAAGGCAGACAGCAAGGAGAGAGTAGCTGGGCCCAGGCAGAGGCCCTAGTAGCATAAGCAAGAGAATAGTCAGGGCAAGGCAGGCAACAAATGAGGGAGTAGTCAGTTCCGAGTAGAGGTTTATGTAAGTGGAATGCAGAGAAATAGTCAGGTCTTGGCAGGCGGCAAGCAAGAAAGTAGTCAAGTCAATCTGGGTTGGCAACAAAGAAGCAATTGGCAGGTAAGTACAATAATGCTTTTGATCTGAGGTAGCTAACAATAAGATAAAGCACCAGCCACTTCCAAAGCTGGAGCCTAAAAATCCCTCTGATTAGAGGACATACCATTTCACAGGTTACTCTTTTTTTTGCTGTAGAAGGTAAGTAAGGCCATCACAGCTGATGTTTGAGGGTATAATAACACCTCTGGCTGATAAACTCATAGACCTACTGTTCTATTTTATCTATAGGTCAGAGTTCTCTGTGTATTCAATATACAGGTATTCCATGATCATCTCTCCACTTGATCATGACTAATTCCCGGAAAATGGACAAGGAAAGGGACAAAATTATGGAAAAGATATTAAACCTCACCCTGGAGATCATCTACCTTATGACCGGAGAGGTGAGGAGAATTCTGGGAGGTCACATTATTATTATACAGGATTTATATAGCGCCGACAGTTTACGCAGCGCTTTACAACATTAGGGCATAACATCACTCTTATCTCTATTAATAAAACAGACCTGACTGGAGAGATGAGGAGGATTTTGGGAGGTCACATGACATCACTCTTATCTCTATTAATAAAACACAGACGTGACCAAATAGGTGACTGAGGATTCTGGGAGGTCACATGACATCACTCTTATCTCTGTTAATAAAACACAGACCTGACCGGAAAGGTGAGGAGGCTTCTGGGAGGTCACATGACATCACTCTTATCTCTATTAATAAAACACAGACCTGACCGGAGAGGTGAGGAGGATTCTGGGAGGTCACATGACATCAATCTTATCTCTAATAATAAAAACAGACCTGACCAAATAGGTGAGAGGTGGATTCTGGGAGGTCACATGACATCACTCTTATTTCTGTTAATAAAACAGACCTGACCAGAGAGGTGAGGAGATTCTGGGAGATCACTCTTATCTCTATTAAAAAACAGACCTGACTTGAGCGGTGAGGAGGATTCTGGGATGTCACATGACATCACTCTTATCTCTATTAATAAAACACAGACCTGACCGGACAGGTGAGGGGAAGTCCATTTTTATATCTATTCTTCCTGTAATCACACAGGATTACATTATAGTAAAGAAGACATCTTGTGCATATATGACACCAGCAGCCACCCCTGTATGCCAGGAAGATGTAGTAGGAGTGAAAATCCCATCATGGAGCCTTTTCCTCAATCTTTGATACCTAAGAGAACTAACGACGCAAAGATTTTAGAAATCACTCAGAAGATCATAGAGCTGCTGACAGGAGAGGTGAGTGGTGCCGGGAATTCTGGGACATTATCCAGTAATAGACAAGGGATGTGTCTGGATGGTGACGGTATCATTGTGTGTGTCAGGTTCCTATAAGGTGTCAGGATGTCACTGTCTATTTCTCCATGGAGGAGTGGGAGTATATAGAAGGACACAAGGATCTCTACAAGGACGTCATGATGGAGAACCGGCCGCCCCTCACATCACTGGGTAAGAGGAGACTTTCATTTCTTGTAAAGGAGAGAAGAGTATTGAGGATTCACCTAGATACATAGAAACAATGTATTCAGTCAGTGTGTGTGTTTCCTACAGATGGATCCAGGAACAGAAATCCCCCAGAGAGATGTCCCCGTCCTCTGTATTCCCAGAACTCCACACAGGAACATCAGGAGATCCCTCAGGAGGATCAGGTAAATCAAACTGAGCATGAAAATGGTAATACATTTGTTCTGTATGATTACGAAATCTAACAATGTGAGGTTATCCTATTTCATCTCAAATCCTTAAAAATGTCATTATATACCATTGTTTTCATCAGTGTGAAAATCTGCTTGACTTAAAAATTGAAGTGAAAGAGGAAGTAGAAGAGCCATGTAAGGAGGAGGAAGATCCTCCAGAAAACCAGCACAGGTGAGTAATAAACACTAAATCCAGAAGAGAGTTTCAGATTCTCTTAGGTGGGTCTCCTTTTACTCAGCCTCCATGTCCAAAAACTTGTATGCTGTCCACCATTCCACGTATTGCCAGGTTCAGTGGAGGAACCAAAAACTGGCATCTTTTGTTGTTTGAGTGGAGCAGTGAAGATTTTGTGAGGGATGTATATGAATCAGGTTGAAGTTTACATCCAAATGTGGGTGGCCTCCAAAGAGACCTAGAGAGTAATATGTACTTGTTAAGAGGATGTAGGGTTAGTACAGATGAAGGCCTTGAGGTGTTGATGGAAGAGTGAGTGTGTGTGTACGAATGTAAAAATCATATAAGTACTATTAATTCACTTTAAAACTGGCTAACGTACATGTACTTCACCAGTATAAAGTGTTAATACCGGGATGATGCCTACAGCTACAGGCATCATTCTGGTGCTGTTTTTTTCTGCAGACGATGCTGTTTTTTGTAAAAGCGATCCTAGCAGCTGGATCACTTTTACAGGCGGCGAAAGGGGTTCCCATGGGACAGGAGAGTCCAGGACTGCAGCCAGCTACATCCCCGATCGCCTCTATGGTCTAAGGACCCAAAAGCCAACCGCATCAGTATTATGGTTGCCCTCAAAGTGCCAGTTGTATAAATATATAAATGTATCCATGGCTTTTTGTTCTCAGAGAATAGGTGCAGCAACTAAACCACACCCCCCCTCCCGGGCTGAACCACATTGAACAGTGGGTGTGGTCAAAATGCACTAACAGATCTTAAAGGGGCAATAAATACCAGGAGTGCATAAGGCCCCTTTCACACTGGGGCGGGGGCGGCATCGGCGGTAAAGCGCTGCTATTTTTAGCGGCGCTTTACTGTCATATTTGCGGAGGTATTCGGCCACTAGCAGTTCGCTTTTAACTCCCCGCTAGCTGCCGAAAAAGGGTTAAAACCACCCGCAAAGTGCTGCTGCAGCAGCGCTTTTCCGGCGGTATAGTTGCGCTGCCCCATTGATTTCAAAGGACAAGAGCGGTATACACACCGCTCCCTCACCGTTCCAAAGATGCTGCTAACAGGGCTTTTTTTAGCGTCCTGCCAGCGCACCGCTCCAGTGTGAAAGCCGAGGGCTTTCACACTGGAGACACAAGAGTGGCTCTTTCCGAGCGCTTTGCAGGCGCTATTTTTAGCACAGTAGCGCCTGCAAAGCTCCCCAATGTGAAAGGGGTCTAAGTGAGAAGTACAGGGGGGCAGAGTTCAGGGGTGCACTATGTACAGAATGCAGAGATCAGGGATGCACTATGTAGACTATGCAGCATTCAGAGGTGCACTATATGCAGAGTTTAGGGGTGCGCTAGCACAGAGTGCAGATTTCAGGGATGCACTATGTACAGAATGCAGCATTCAGGGGTGCGCTAGGTACAGAGTGCAGAGTTTAGGGGTGCGCTAGCACAGAGTGCAGAGTTTAGGAGTGCGCTAGCACAGAATGCAGAGTTCAGGGATGCACTATGTACAGAATGCAGAGTTCAGGGAGCTGGAGGTGGGGAAACGGTTGAAAAAAAGCCCTAGGTGGGAGGGCCACGTGAAATGACTTAGCGGGCCGAATTTGGCCTATAAACAAAAAAAGAGCTACAATTTTGAAAAAAAAGCAATCTTTTTTACTTTTTGCTATAATAAATATCCCAAAAAATATTAAAAAAAACAAATTTCTTCCTCAGTTTAGGCCGATATGTATTCCTCTACATATTTTTGGTAAAAAATTGCAATAAGCATATATTGATTGGTTTACGCAAAAGTTATAGCATCTACAAAATAGGGGCTAGATTTATGGCATTTTTATTATTATTATTTTTTTTTTTATTATTATTATTAATGGCGGCGATCTGCGCTTTTTATCATGACTGTGACATTGCAGTGGACACATCGGACACTTTTGACACTATTTTGGGACCAGTGACATTTATATAGCGATCAGTGCCATAAAAATGCACTGAATACTGTGTAAATGACACTGGCAGGAAAGGGGTTTACACTAGGGGGAGATCAAGGGGTTAATTGTGTGCCCTCAGTGTGTTCTAACTGTAGGGGGGATGGGCTCACTAGAAAATGACAGAGATCACTGCTCCCCATCACTGGAAGCAGGAGATCCCTGTCATGTTGCTAGGCAGAACAGGGAAATGCCTTGTTTACATAGGCATCTCCCCGTTCCACCTCTCCGTGTCACGATCGCGGGCCATCGGCGGACATGGAGTCCGCGGGAGCGGCGGGCACACGCGCACCCACTAGCCCACGATTTAAAGGGGACGTACAGGTACGTCGTACGTCGTGCCCTGGACGGCAAGTGGTTAAAGTGTATTTTTCCCAAAGAAATTGGTGTTTGGCATGACATAAAAAAATCGAAGCACCCACCATTTTATTCTCTAGGACCTCTGCTTAAATATATATATGTTTGGGGGATCTAAGTAATCTAAGGGATCTAAGCAAAAAAAATACTGATTTTTACATATATGTGAGAAGTGTCAGAATAGGCCTGGTCTTCAAGTGGTTAAGGAAAACACTTCAATAATAATTCAAGATATATAATCTCAAAATTCACTCTAAACATTGAATCTTTTCAAATATATCTTTCAGATAGACAACACAACAGCAGTATCTGGGAGAAACATCCTGTTATCTCTGCAGATGGTTTAACAGAAGATTATGACATCAAATATGGTTCCTCGGAGGATGATGATGACGATGATATCACATCTGAATCTTTTGAAGAAAGTCCCATTACTACCCCGAATCTCCATCCAGTATTTTCCAGTGAAGATCCTTCTAATCTCTCTGCACATGGGTGGGATATTCCTAGTAACTCCCCTCCCACCACCTATCATAAAGATGGTACAACCTTCTCGTGTTCTGAGAGTGGTGAATGTTTTACCCAGGGAGAGGACCACACCTTACACCAAGGAGGGAAGCCATATTCATGTCGCAAATGTGGAAAATGCTTTACCCGGAAGAGAAATCTTATTTCACATCTTAACTCTCACACGGGGGACAATCAGTTTAATTGTGCGGAATGTGGGAAATGTTTCCCTCAGAGGGCCAGACTTTTTATACACCAGAGAACTCACACCGGGGTGAAACCTTACTCTTGTTCGGAATGCGGGAAATGTTTTATCCAGCGAGTCCGGCTTCGATCGCACGAAAGAACTCACACAGGGATGAAACCGTTCTTCTGTGCCGAATGTGGGAAATGTTTTGCTGAGCGGTCAAATCTGAACGCCCATCAGAGTTGTCACGCTGGGGTAAAGCCGTATTCGTGCTCAGCATGCGGGAAGAGTTTCCACCAGAGACGCTATCTTATTTCCCACGAGAGGACTCACACGGGGGAGAAACCTTTTTCCTGCACCGAATGTGGGAGATGTTTTGCCGACAGGTCGACTCTAGCCAGACACCAGAGGACTCATTCAGGGGAGAAACCATTTTCTTGTGCCGTGTGCGGGAAACGATTTACTCAGAAATCAAATCTTCTTACACATGAAAAAGTTCACACGGGGGAGAAGCCGTATTCGTGTTCCGAATGTGGGAAATGTTTTTCTAGAAAGTCCTATCTTATCAGTCACGAAAAGACTCATAGAGGGGGGAAGTCCTAGAACTATACTACACAGGGGTCTTCAAACTTTCTAAACAAAGGTCCAGTTTAGTGTCCTTCAGTCTTTAGGGGGGCCGGACTGTGGTCAGCATCAGTTGGAGTAAACAATGCCCCATTTTGGTGTCAATGGGAGAAATTGTGCCACATCAATTGTGTCTTTGGTAGGAATTGGGCTCCGTTGTTGGTGTCATTGGGAGACACTGTACTTCATCATTGGTGTCATTGGTAGGAATTGTGTCCCATCATTGGTGTTATTGCACACAATGAAAACAGGAAAAAAGTTGCGCTACTTAAGATGAAAAAAAACAAAAAGGAATATTTTAGCAGCCAGCATCAACAGTGTAGTGAACTGTGTAACAAAGTAAAAATAAATATATAAATGCAGCACTTATAAATGATATGTGATATAAAAATCAAGGTAACAACGCATCCCTCAGGGATAAATGTGAATCTGGTGACAGCTTGTGTGTCAAACACAAACATGTATTATACAAATCAAAAAAAGGGCTTTCAGATATATATAAAAAATCAATCCAAAATATCTGTAAAAAAACAACAAAAAATGTGTCCGTGATAAAAAAAAATATATATATATATATATAAATATTCCTCAATAGGTGCAGAGAAATCCTGTGGGGAAAAGATGTGTGAAGGTGATGCCTTTTCAACCAGTGGGTACAGCAGAACAGACTTCTTCATATAGCATTAACCGACATACAAAGGGTGGACACACTCACCATACGGCGGTGGGTCAGTCAGGCATTTGGATCAATCTAGTGGGTGCTTGATAGAAGGTAGTTATGGTATAGAAATGCACTTCAATGGCCTCATCCAGAGCAGTAAGGGATGGATGGTAATAGTTAAGATCTCCAGCAGGCAGACATACTTGCGCTCGCATGAAGTGGTCAGCTAGATGGAATATGCAAACTCCAAGGTGAAGCATATCAGATCATAAAAAAGACAAAAATGGCCTCCACATAGCCCAAGGGCCGCATAAAAGTAAGCAAAGGGACACAATTTGGAGACCACTGATTTAAAGGGAAAGCATAGTTGGGGGGGGGGGGGTTTGCTAAAATTGGAGCACTTCGAATCCGGTGCAGCTGTGCATGGTAGCCAATTTTGGCTTTCAACTTCAGCTTGTTTAATTAAACTTTCACAATAAAAACTAGAAGCTGATTGGTTTTTATGCAGAGCTGCACGAGATCTTGCACTCTCCAATTTTAGTAAGTCTTCTCCAGTGTGTTTTCAGTGAGCCCCTATAATTCTGTGCCTTATGAGTTCTTATTGAAGTGTTTACCCTAAACCAGGCGTCTCCAAAGTTTCTAAACAAGAGGTCAGTTTACTGTCTTTCAGACTTTAGGGGGGCTGGACAAGAGCCAGTGGGAGTAAACAATGCCCTATCTTTGGTGTCAGTGGGAGGACTAGTTCCCCATCACTGGTGTCAGTGGAAAGAACAATGTCCCATTGTTTGTGTCAGTTGGAGGAATAGTTCCCCATCGGTGTCCATGGAAGAAATTGTGCCCCATTGTTGGTGACAGCGGGTTGAATTCTGCCCCATCATTGGTGTCAGTGGGAGAAATTCTGCCCCATTTTTGGTGACAGTAACTGTGCCTATTCGTTGGTGTCCATGGGAGGAGTAGTTTCCCATTGTTGGTGTCAGTGGATAGAATAGTATCCCAAAGGCTGGATAAAAGCAAACAAAGGGCCGCAATTTGGAGACCACTGCTTTAAAGTAATTTTTGGTGTGACTTTTCACACTCTCGCTTCCATATTTTCATTATACAATATCTCACAAAAGTGAATACACCCCTCACATTTTTGTAAATATTTTATTATATCTTTTCATGTGACAACACTGAAGAAATTACACTTTGCTACAATGTAAAGTAGTGAGTGTACAGCTTGTATAACAGTGTAAATTTGCTGTCCCCTCAAAATAACTCAACACACAGCCATTAATGTCTAAACTGCTGGCAACAAAAGTGAGTACACCCCTAAGTGAAAATGTCCAAATCGGCCCAATTAGCCATTTTCCCTCCCTGGTGTCATGTGACTCGTTAGTGTTACAAGGTCTCAGGTGTGAATGGGGAGCAGGTGTGTTAAATTTGGTGCTGTCGCTCTCACTCTCTCATACTGGTCACTGGAAATTTCAACATGGCACCTCATGGCAAAGAACTCTCTGAGTATCTGAAAAAAAGTATTGTTACTCTACATAAAGATGGCCTAGGCTATAAAAAGATTACCAATACCCTGAAACTGAGCTGCAGCACGGTGGCCAAGACCATACAATGGTTTACCAGGCCAGGTTCCACTCAGAACAGGCCTTGCCATGGTCGACTAAAAAAAGTTGATTGCACGTGCTCAGCGTCATATTCAGAGGTTGTCTTTGGGAAAAAGCAGTAAGAGTGCTGCCAGCATTGCTGCAGAGGTTGAAGGGTTCAGCCTGTCAGTGCTCAGATCATACTCCGCACACTGCATCAACTTGGTCTGCATGGCTGTCGTCCCAGAAGGAAGCTTCTTCTAAAGATGATGCACAAGAAAGCCTGCAAACAGTTTGCTGAAGACAAGCAGACTAAGGGCATGGATTACTGGTCTGATGAGACCAAGATAAACTTATTTGGTTCAAATGGTGTCAAGCATGTGTGGCAGCAACCAGGTGAGTGCAAAGACAAGTATGTCTTGCCTACAGTCATGCATGGCGGTAGGAGTGTCATGGCCTGGGGCTGCATGAGTGCTGCCGGCACTGGAGTGCTACAGTTCATTGAGAGAACCATGAATGCCAACATCAACTGTGACATACTGAAGCAGAGCATGATCCTCTCCCTTTGGAGGCTGGGCCGCAGGGCAGTATTTCAACTGGATAACGACCCCAAACACACATCAAAGACGACCACTGCGTTGCTAAAGAAGCTGAAGGTAAAGGTGATGGACTGGCCAAGCATGTCTCTAGACCTAAATCCTATTGAGCATCTGTGGGGCATCCTGAAACGGAAGGTGGAGGAGCGCGAGGTCTCTAACATCCACCAGCTCCGTGATGTCATCATGGAGGAGTGGAAGAGGACTCCAGTGGCAACCTGTGAAGCTCCGGTGAACTCCATGCCCAAGAGGGTTAAGGCAGTGCTGGAAAATAATGGTGGCCACACAAAATATTGACACTTTTGGCCCAATTTTGGACATTTTCATTTAGAGGCTTACTCACTTTTGTTGCCAGCGGTTTAGACATTAATGGCTGTGTGTTGAGTTATTTTGAGGGACACAGCAAATTTACACTGTTATACAAGCTGTACACTCACTACTTTACATTGTAGCAAAGTGTCATTTATTCAGTGTTGTTACATGAAAAGATATATTAAAATATTTACATAAATGTGAGGGGTGTACTTATTTTTTGTGAGATACTGTATGTGGAGATTGGTAGATTAGCCACTACAATCACTTATGCTCCCTGCTTAAAGTGGACATTAGATATATTTTTACATGCATGCTTGTTAAGTATCTGTGACACCATCTTTGTTCCAGCATTATACAGAGTCAGCTTCTACTTCTTGGACTGAGATGCCAGCTCAATGATGGCAATCATGCAAATCTTGTTGCTTATGCAGTTTATGGTTGTGTTCACAATTATCTGACACAGATTATCCCCTGATGCAGCCTCTTACCTTGTGACTTGTAACAAAGTTGTGGTGTACGATCTGCATTATCAACGGGCGGAGGGGAGACTGAAGGAAATTCTTCCTGCTGTGCAGCAAATTGAGGTCAGTTTGCTGCAGTTACTTGATTGAAGCTTAAGGATTTTTTTTTACTTTTTTAATAAAGTGATTTTTTTTTTTTTAAATTTATACTGTTGCTGTATATTGTTACAAGTCAGGAATTTACAATATGCAGACTTGTAATGTCACTTTATCAGCCATGCATGGAGTGCATTGTTGGTTTACCAACATATACAATAGACTTAGAAGAAAGCAGAGCCTGCTTGTGCGTTGAGCAAATATGGCTGCCCCCATATATACATATATAAATATACACTAACAACTATTTTAGAACATTAACACAACCTATAAAATGTTCTTTAGGAATTAAAAAATATATATTGTTTAGTGTAAAGTGTATATCGCTACACACATATTTCCCCATATTTTACCAATTTAAAGACAGACCCTGCAAGTACAAATGTCTGCATTCAGCTCCCAAGTACTGTTGTGTTCGGACCATACACATGGTTTTTTTTGTGGTCTGGTCTCAGCCCTGCCAAGCTGTCTTTTTCTGAACTACTTAAAGCGGAAGTAAACCCACCAATTTAACAGTTTCAAAAAACAGTAACATTTCCGGCACGTTCCGGGAATGTAACTGTCACATTGGTTGTGCTCTCAACCAAAATGTCACACTATCCAATGGCTGGTATCATACCGTATTTATCGGCGTATAACACGCACTTTTTTCCCCTTAAAATCAGGGGAAAGTTGCAGGTGCGTGTTATACGCCGATCCCTGCCGATCCGGAGCTGTCACTTCTTCAAAATCGCGGACCGCGATTTGAAAATGGCGCCGCCGGCGCCCAAGTACACAGAGCCGGTCCTCGGCTCTTTCCGGCGGCTCTCGTTTACTTTCGGTTTCACTCGTAGCCCCGAGCGGAGCTATCCGAACCTACTCGGATAGCTCCGCTCGGGACTACGAGTGGAGCCGAAAGTAAACGAGAGCCGCCGGAAAGAGCCGAGGACCGGCTCTGTGTACTTCGGCGCCGGCGGCGCCATTTTCAAATCGCGGTCCGCGATTTTGAAGATGTGACAGCAGGGACAGGGGATCCCAGGCTGCACTGGGGCAAGGCTGCACCGGGGAAGGCTGCACTGGGGAAGGCTGCACTGGGGAAGGCTGCACTGGGGAAGGCTGCACTGGGGAAGGCTGCACTGACAAGGCTGCACTGACATGGCTGCACTGACAAGGCTGCACTGACATGGCTGCACTGGGGAAGGCTGCACTGACATGGCTGCACTGGGGAAGGCTGCACTGACAAGGCTGCACTGGGGAAGGCTGCACTGACAAGGCTGCACTGACAAGGCTGCACTGACATGGCTGCACTGACAAGGCTGCACTGACAAGGCTGCACTGACAAGGCTGCACTGATATGGCTGCACTGACAAGGCTGTACTGACAAGGCTGCACTGACAAGGCTGCAATGAAGGGCATTTAAATGTAAGTTTTTTTCCCTTCAACTTCCCTCCTAAAAGTTTTTTTTCCTTAAAATTCCCTCCTAAATTGGGGTGCGTGTTATACGCCGGTGCGTGTTATACGCCGATAAATACGGTAACTGATCACATGTGCAGCATCATGGCTGTTGAAGATTAAACGAAGGTCAAGATGGCAGCTTCCTTGGCTGAAATTGATAGGAGGATTTACTTCCACTTCAAACCAGGGGTGGGGAACTGCGGCCTGCTAGCTGTTGTGGAATTACATGTCTAATGAGGCATTGCAAAACTGACAATTACAACCATGACTCCCAGAAGCATGAAGATATTTGTAGTTCTGCAACAGTTAGAGGGCCGCGGTTTCCCATCCCTGACTTAAAGCGGTTCTTCAGTCAGTTCTGAAAAAAGTCAGAAGCTACAAATCCTGTAACTGCTGACTTTTAATAAACAGACACTCACCTGTTCAGGGATCTGGTGCTGTTCTCACCCAAGCCGGTTCTTCTACAGTATTCGGGTCACTGGCACCGGCATGTTAACTGTGGGCAGTGGGCTGCAACTGCTTGCAGCTTCACAACCTGCTGCCTACTGTACATGCCTGCGCTGCACTTTGTGAGTGGTCCCACAGTCTCCTGGGGCATGTGACGTGTCCCAGAAGGCTGCGGGCAGGGAGATGGGGAGGAGAACTTCCTAGGCAGTCCAAGTGGAAGCGTGTACCTGTCAAAACTAGGTACCCGCACCAAATATAGCGGAGGGGGGACAGCTGAACTTCCCCTTTTGGGTGACGTTTCACTTTAAATCCTCCCAATGTCAGATCTCTATAACATAGACACTAGGGATGGGCCGAACGACCCCCTGTTCGCTTTGCACCAAAACTTTCAAACATCGCAAAGGTTCGGAACTGAATAACAAACCTCATTGAAGTCTATGGGACCCGAACGTGAAAAATCAAAAGTGCCCATTTTGAAGGCTCATATGCAAGTAATTGGGCAAATAATGGTTATGGGGGGCCGGGTACTGCCCTTGGGGACAGGTATCAATGAGCAGTGATTTATTGATGCTTAAAGTGAAAGCATAAAAATGAAAAATTTCTTTCAGTATAATGCCTGGGGATCCCAGGTCTACCTGTAAAGTGGCACATCTGTACTGTGTATAGAAGCTGCTGCAGAAATAATTGCATTTAAAAAAAACAAAAAAAAATACATTTTCCCTGCAAGCTTTCTTTATTATGTAGGCAGCAGCTTGCTGAGCCAGTCTGTATTATGAGGCCACAATGTAGTGCACTGGGAACAAAATTTGTGATTTTTTGGATAAATTCTGGTGTCTCTTCCACAGACTTTGGATAGAAGTAACAGGTGAGGAAAAATTGGTCTTTGGGTGTCAGTGGCACCTTCACACCGTAACCCTATTGAGATACTCTTGATGAAAGCAAGAATTGGCCTTGCTGTCAAAAATTGCTATGATATGCAGTTGTCAAACAGGTGCGTAAAAATTGGTCTTTGGGTTTCGGTGGCGCCTTCACACTGTAACCCTATAGAGGTGCTCTTGATAAAAGCAAGAATTGGCCTTGCTGTCAAAAATTGCTATGATATGCACTTGTCAAACAGGTGCGGAAAAATTGGTCTTTCTTTGGGTGTTAATTGTGCCCATGAAACCTACACCAAAACAATTCTTCCAGATGAAATCAACACCCACAAAGCTAAGCAGCCTAGAAGTCCTGCAAAGATTCTCCAAAGCATGTCTCTTGACCAACAGAAGCCTCAAAACTATGTTTTCCACGACACTGTAACCTACCAGAGTCAGAAAAAGCATTAGATGAACTCCTCTTTAACTACTTGCTGCCCACCCGCCGTCATATGACGGCGGGACGGTGCAGCTGTTATCCTGGGCCGCCGTCATATGACGGCGCAGCCTTCCAGGCAGCCCAGGGGGCGTGCGCGCGCCCGCCGCATCGCTCGGGTCCCGGTGCGCGTGCCCGGCGGCCGCGATGTCCGCCGGGCACCCGCGATTGCCCGGTAACCGAGCAGGACCGTGGATCTGTGTGTGTAAACACACAGATCTACGTCCTGTCAGATAGGAGGAGACCAATGGTATGTTCCTTGTACAGAGGAACACCGATCGGTCTCCTCCCCTTGTGAATCCCCTCCCCACACAGTTAGAATCACTCCCTAGCAACACATTAACCCCTACAGCGCCCCCTGCTGGTTAACCCCTTCATTGCCAGTCACATTTATACAGTAATCAATGCATTTTTATAGCACGGATCGCTGTATAAATGTGAATGGTCCCAAAAATGTGTCAAAATTGTCCGATGTGTCCGCCGCAATATCGCAGTCACAATAAAAATCGCAGATCGCCGCCATTACTAGTAAAAAAAAAATAATAATAAAAATGCTATAAATCTATCCCCTTATTTTGTAGACGCTATAACTTTTGCGCAAACCAATAAATATACGCTTATTGCAATATTTTTTACCAAAAAATATGTAGAAGAATACGTATCGGCCTAAAATGAGGAAAAAATTTGTTTAAAAAAAAAAAAATTTTGGATACTTATTATAGCAAAAAGTAAAAAATATTGTGTTTTTTCAAACTTGTCACTCTTGTTTTGTTTATAGCACAAGAAATAAAAACCGCAGGGGTGATCAAATACCACCAAAAGAAAGCTCTATTAGTGGGGAAAAAATGATAAAAATTTCATTTGGGTACAGTGTAGTATGACCGCGCAATTGTTATTCAAAGTGCGACAGCGCAGAAAGCTGAAAATTGGCTTGGGCAGGAAGGGGGTGAAAATGCCCTGTATGGAAGTAGTTAAGGTGTCCTCAAGAGATTTCATCTTCTGCACTCTCTGTGAGAACAGAATGAGTTCTGAGTAGACGTGCACTGCTGAAAAATTTGTTCGTTTTCATTTTATTCGGGTGTTTTTTCCATTTTACGAATTAATAATAAATAATAATAATAAAAAGTTGTTATTATTATTTATTATTATTAATTCATTATGTTCCATTTTTGTTATTTCGGATAAATTCGTATTCGTTACGTTCACTAACAGCCAAATTTGAAATACCTATAATTGAATAGTTAGTAATAGTTATTACTATTAGTTATTGTTTTGGGTTTTTGAATTTCCGGATTTTTGTTCTTATTTTTGGATTTTCGTTCTTTTGAATTTTTCGATTTTCATTCTTTTATTCGAATTTACGAATTTTTGGGAAAAAACGGCTTTTCGTTAATTTGAATATTTCCGAATTATTGAATTTGTCAAATTTAGTCAAAAAACGAATTCGGAACTAAATTAATTGCACATGTCTAGTTCTGAGACTTTTCCCTTGTAAGTATGGTCAAGGACGGTTACCAACCAATAGTGATCCTTCTCCTTTATGCCACATATTCTTGGGTCCTTTCGCAGGCTTTAAAGCATGAGGCAGCCCATGCACAGCAAATTTGTGGAGGCATGAGAAGAAAACTCCTTGGGTCACTGAGGATTATAGTATCTGGAACTGCCTCCTCTCAGCCACGTACTACTCCCAAGGGTTATGGGGATGGAAAACCATCTCTTACTGTTTGACGTATGTCTTCCTCTGCTTTAATACCTCCAAAACAGCCAGAATCCTTCTCCTCCACCCTCTCTTCTTGTGTGTTCTGTGGCATAGGAACAATGGTGTCTGAATAAAGTGGGCCTTGAGAGGAAAGAAAGTCTTCCTCTTCCTCCCGCTGCTCTGCCTCAAGTGCCCTGTCCATAATGCCACGCAGAGTCTGCTCCAGCAGGAACACAACAGGGATTGTGTCACTGATGCATACATTGTCACAGCTCACCGCCCTTGTGGCCTCCTCAAATGGTGACAGTACAGTGCATGCATCTTTGTGAGCAGCCATTGGCATGGGGCGAAAAAAGCCGAGCAGGACGGAGCCTGCTCACACAGGTACTCCTCGATGGTCCTCTGCTGCATGTGCTGCAGCATTGCCAAAATCAAATTCCACCTTGTGGGTATGTCACAAATCAGGCGGTTTACAGGCAGGTGGAATTCCTGCTAAATTTCAGCCAACCGAGCACTGGCTGTATATGTCTGCCTGAAATGGCTACAAACTCTTCTGGCCTGCTTTAGCAGATCTTCCAACCCTGGGTACTTATTTAGGAAAAGCTGCATCACCAAATTGAGGACATGTGCCAGGCATGGCACATGTGTCAACTTTCCCTGTCTAAGGGCGGACAGGAGGTTTGTGCCATTATCACACATCACCATTCCTTAGTGGCACTTAGCCCTGTCCTGCATCCTTTCGAGTTGCATGCAGAGTTACCCAGTGTGCTGTGAACGAAATATATCATCCCTGACCATGCTTGCTGGACCACGTGTCAGCAGCAACGTGGACTTTGTGGCTGACTGCCTTGCCCAACGATGCCACAACATTGCCTTCCACGTGATGGTACAGAGCTGGAATGGCCTTACGTGAAAATAAATAGTGACTGGGAACCTGCCATTGTGGTACAGCACATTCTGAAAATTCACGGAAGGGGACAGAATCCACCAGATGAAAAGGCAAAAGTTGTAGAGCCAGCAGCTTTGACAAGCTTGCAGTTAGACACTGGGCATGTGGGTGGCAGTGACTGTTTTTTCTTTTGCTGCAGCAGATGGGGCAGAGAAAGTTTCCGGCTATAGTCTACAGCTGGTGGTGTGCTGCTGCCAGATGTGCTGCAAGGACCTGGGACACCCTGCGCTATACCAATATCCCTGTAAGTGGAGGCTGCTGAGAGGTCATGAGGTATAGCAGGAGCAGACTAAGGTGAGTAAGGAGGAGTAACAGATTTGCGGCCTTTTTGTGTGGCTTTTAGGTTCTCTTGCCAACAGGCTGAGTGGTGGGAGGTAAATGCCTTGTCAAGCATATGGTACCCTAATGGTCACGCTTGATGTGCTTGAGACAAAGTTTGCAAATTGCAACAGTGCGATCAGCTGCACATGTGCTAAAAAAGGCCCAGACAGCTGAGCTGTGGAAAGTGGGACGGGAGATAACAGCTCCAAAATGTGATGGAATAGGGTGGCTACACTCTACTCTTCCATGATGGCTTCTGCTCTATCTGGCACCCAAGTCATGTCAGTGACAGCATCATCATCTCCTCCATCCTCATTACCACTGGAGACAACTTGGCAATACGCTGCGGCTGGAGGAACATGACTGACAATTTGTGTAACAGTGTTCTCCCCTCTCTGTAGGCTCATGTTCCTGCCTTCCTAAACCTCAGAACCATCTAAATCAAGTAATGGCTGTGTATCATCAAGGAGCAAGTGGCTGACGCTGTGTTCAAATAACTCAGTTGACTCCTCCATGCATAATGCTGGGGCTATGGCAGGAATAGCCTTGGACAAGGAGGCAGGTTTAGCCACTCTGGCAGCTGCAGTGGACTGTGCACCAGTCTCTGCTTGGGTGACGGAGAAGGATTCCGGATGGTTTAGTAAGTCAGTCCACCACCTTCTCTGCATGCTGTGGCTGGATAGCACGGGCAACATCACTAAACAGAGGAAATGATGCCCTGCCTGAGGACTGACCACATCCACCTTTGCCTATGAACACATACGCTGCTGGCCCCCTCACAGTGCCATGGGAACGTCTGCCTCTCCTTGTCCTCCCAGACATGATGGGGGGGATGCTTATTAACAAAATGTAATATAAATGTGGAAATGTGTATGTGGATGCACTTTAATCAATGGAAAGTGGTGTTTTGTGCACTTTAACTTGAATACTCAATGCAAAGACACACTCCACTGATACACTATAATATATTGCAGTAAAACTGCACTGACGCACAGAAATATACTGTGTTAAACAGAAGATAACACACTGAAATATACGGCGTTAAACTTGCAGTAATGCACTGAACTATACTGTGTTAAACAGAAGGTAACACATTGAAATATACGGCATTAAACTTGCAGTAACGCACTGAACTGTACTGCATTAAACGGAAGGTAACGCACTGCAATATATGGTGTTGAACTTGCAGTAACGCACTGAACTATACTGCATTGAATGGAAGGTAATGCACTGAAATAGACGGCGTTGAACTTGCAGTAACGCACTGAAATATACTGCCTTAAGCATGTAGTAACACACAGAAATGTACTGCGTTAAAAGGCACGTAACGTGCTAAAATATACTGCTTTAAGCATGCACTAACGCACAGAAATGTACTGCGTTAAACAGCACGTAATGCACTGAAATATACTGCTTTAAACTTGCAGTAACATACTGAACTATACTGCGTTAAACGGAAGATAACGCACTGAAATATACGGCGTTAAAATTGCAGTAACGCACTGAAATATACTGTGTTAAGCATGCACTAACGCACAGAAATGTACTGCATTAAACGACACGTAACACACTGAAATATACTTCCTTAAATTTGCTATAACTCAATGAAATATACTGTGTTAAACGGTCACTACACTTATGCTGCGTACACGCGGTCGGATTTTCCGATGGGAAATGTTCGATGGGAGCTTGTTGTCGGAAATTCCGACCATGTGTAGGCTCCATCGGACATTTTCCGTCGGAATTTCTGACAAACAAAATTTGAGATATGGATCTCAAATTTTCCCACAACAAAATCCATTGTAAATTCCGATCGTGTACACAATTCCGACGCACAAAGTTCCACGCATGCACAGAATCAAGCAGAAGAGCTGCACTGGCTATTGAACTTCATTTTTCTTGGCTTGTCGTACGTGTTGTATGTCACCGCGTTCTTGGTGATTGGAATTTCTGACAAGATTTGTCTGACCGTGTGTATGCAAGACAAGTTTGAGCCAACATCGTGTGTACGCGGCACTGCACTGACTGAACTATCCCTACATTCACACTAATGTAAAGATGAATGGTCGCACTACACCCACACTGAACTATCCCTAGATTCACACTAAACTGATTTTCTACACTGACAATAGAATCAGAATAGCACAATATAGCACACTAACTGTCTAATAGCACTGAACAGAGCCCTGTTCTATCTCCACGAATACTTTCATACTGTGGGGCGGGACTAACAGCAATGAGCCATGATTGGATAGAGTCATCATGACAGTGTCCAATCATGGCTCTAACTGTGCTCTGTGCCCTGATTAGGCAAAGCTTTCATTGCTTCAGCCAATCAGGGCTTTCAATGCACTGTGTGGCGGCGCAGTGAATTATGGTCGTTCAGCGGCCCAACAAACTGTCAAATCCCCCGATAATTTGGTTGTTCAGCAAACGTGCGAACAGCCAATGTTAGGCCCCAACACATGCTTGGACCTAACCATCCCTAATTATCCCATCCCTAATAGAGACTAATCATTCTACAGTCCAAGATAAGAACTAGAGAGCTAGTTACTGTATATTTCAGATTTTCTGACATGGTCAACCTGGCACCATGTTACCTATTACCCCCTAAAAATGGGTGTAACATGCTCTAAAAGGTGTAGTTAGCCTTTAAAGAATTGCTTCCTACAACAGAAGACATGGTCGGTGATGAGTCCAAACACTGCTGTCTTCAGCAGTAAAGCCGAACGAAACTCTCCTATCGTTTTCAGCCAAGGAAGTTGCCATATTGGTCTCTTTTCGATATTCAACTGCAATGATGCTGCACATGTGGTTAGTAATGACTCCAGCCATTTGATTCACAGTTTGCTTGAGAGCACAAGCAATGTGACAGTTACATTCCCAGCATGCTCATGAAATGTGGAAAAATCTCCATAGATGACACTTTTAAAATGTTTACAGGATAACAGTTTAGAGTTACAGAGGAGGTCTAGCGCTAGAATAATTGCTCTCGCTCACTGCAATAATTCACTTGTGATGCGAACACCATTTTCATATGCGTGTGCAGGGGCTGGGACAAGCCCATGGTGTACGTGCCCCTGAAGTAGTAGTCCAGGGGTGCCTGTAACCTCTCACAGTGGGGGAGCTCACTATGAGTTTTTCGGTACCAAGGTCACTGAACCATTGCACATTTTTTTCTCACCTGGACTGGTGGATTTTTTTATTCAGGCATTGTCTAGCACTTTGGCACTTTTTGAATAACTTATCCACTTCCCCTCCTAGGAACATGGTCAGGTTCTCTCACCCCCCCCCATCTGATCTCCCTTCAGAGGGGCCCCATATAGTACTTGGGTTGGCTTTGCTTTGGAAGGCCTCCCGAAGAAAGGGGTCCATCTGGGTTTCAGCCAGGTGGACCAGTGAGTAGCAGCCTTTGGCCCTGTATGAATGCATGTCATAGCTTCTTAACATTTTTTTTTCCACCCAGAAATAAATACATTTATATAGCTGTCACTGGTAACAATATGATGTTTCAAAATTGACCAAAAAAAGTCTAAAAGGTGAGTCCAGCTGTAATGATCTTTCGGTTTTTGGTATATGATTGAGAGTTAAACCACCTAAAAGTTTCTTTTAGGTATTGAGACTTCTGAGTTTTTATGAGGAGGTCCAACTGTGACACAACAGAAACCAAGACTCGTCAGATCAGGCAACCTTTTCTTATATCATCAGTTTCCCAGGTTTGGTGAGCCTGTGCCAACAGTAGCCTTTCTTGGCTAAAAAAGGCAGAACCTGGAGTTGTCTGCGCTGTGGCTTGTGCTCTTCAGGGTTTGGAATGTACAGGCATGGTCTTCTGCCCACCACTGCAGTGAAAACTGGTTGGAAATTTGAAGTCATGGAGTTTTTTTGTTTTAGCTTAAACAAGTCTGGCCATTCTATAAACTCATTAAACAAGGGCTTTCAGCTACAGAATTGACACTCAGATTTACTTTTCAAACCCTATTCTGAAAATCCCTATTCAATAAACTCTAGGGACCGTTGTGTGTATATTAAAAACAGTAGGTTTCTGACATGGTGCAACCACATCTGGTACCAACAATCCTTTCATAGTCAGAGTCAAACCGCACATCTTGCCCATGCTATAGTTTGGCTGACAACAACTGAACCTGTGGTTCATGCCTGCATTCTTCAGTCCAGGTTCACACTATTGCAAATTGGATGCAGAATCCCCGCATCCAATTCGCAATAGCAGGAGATTGTGACCGGTTCACATATCTCCGATGCGGCTCCGGTGCTAATTTGCACAGGAGCTCTGTGCGACTTTTGGTCAATTTAAGGTACGAATTCGGCCTAAAATTCAGGCTGAAATCGGACCTGAAACGCTGAACCAGGACGCACAGGAGCCCTGCTGGGAGCCGCATCGGCATTAGGTGTGTACCCAGCCTTAGGTGTTGAGCTACAGCCACATTTTGGTGTTTGGCTATTTGTGTAAAGATGCACCTAATGATGTGGCCACAGAGTACATATAACAACATCTACACACTATATCAGGGTTTCTCAACCAGGGTTCCATGAAATTCTAGGGTTCCTCCAGAGGTTGCTAGGGGTTGCTTTAGCAATGATCAATTTCTGTCTCTCAGATAAGTTCCACTGACACCAATGATCTATTTAGCTATCTAAATCTTCCCAATGACCACAAATGTAAGGATCATTCTTCCCACTGACCATCACATGATTAATGTATCATGAGTTGTAGATATAGTCATTTTTAGCAGGGGTTCCCTGAGATTGGAAAGTTGTTTTAAGGATTCCTCTTTGCTGAAAAGGTTGAGAACGGCTGCACTATATGGTTACAGAGTATTGTAAAACATAATTTCTAACATGTACAAACTGATCTAATACAGTGGTCTCCAAACTGTGGCCCCTTACTTGCCTTTATGTGGCCCTTGGAGTACCTTTCCTCCCCCTGATACAAGACACTATTCCTCCCACTAACACCAACAATGGGGCATAATTCCTTCCACTGACACCAGCAACAGGGCACTATTCCTCCCATTGACACAAACAACAGGGCACTATTCCTCCCACTGACACCAATGAGGGGGCACTATTCCTCCTATTGATACTAACAACATGACACTTTTCTTCCCACTGACACCAATAATGGGGCATAATTCCTCCCACTGACACCAACAATGGGGCATGGGCATAATTCCTCCCACTGACACCAACAATGGGGCATAATTCCTCCCACTGACACCAACAATGGGGCACTATTCCTCCCACTGACACCAACTATGGGGCACTATTCCTCCAACTGACACCAGTGATGGGGCACTAGTAAACTGACCCTTTGTTCAGAAAGTTTGGAAATACCTGATCTAATATAAACACAAGAATAAGTGCCCTCAATGATTTTTAAATAAAAGCCTTTGCTCTCTGCATAATAAATCAGCATACTGATATTATAACATTTTCTATATTGTCAAAAGTTTTTTGACACATGACCATCACACTTATACTTTTTAGCCAAAAGCTGGTGGTGGTTTTTATTCCCTCTTGTGATTCTTTGGAGTTTCTCCAAAGTAACGCCGGAAACCTGGTGGGCCAAATCGGCCATTAGTTTCTTACACTAGAGTATGGTGGCACCCCTACAAATAATTGCGTTCAGGTGTTTCCATTGAAGAGTACTGTTAATTCTACAGCATACAACAACATTTTACATAATTGTGTGCTTCCAATCTTGTGGTAATGGTTTTGGGAAGGCCCTCTTCTGCTCCAACATGATTGCGCCCTTTTGCTCCTGCACACCGGCTCAATAATGACATGGTTTGTACAGCCCTGGCCAACAATTTTTTGAGAATGACACAAATATTAATTTTCACAAAGTCTGCTACTTCAGTGTCTTTAAATCTTTTTGTCAGATATTACTATGGTATACTGAAGTATAATTACAAGCATTTCACAAGCGTCAAATGCTTTCTTCTTTATCGTACATCACGGACACAGAGCACCATAGTAATTACTATGTGGTTATAGGCCACCTTCAGGTGATGGACACTGGCACACCCTAAACAGGAAGTTGCCTCCCTATATAACCCCTCCCATACTGGGAACACTTCAGTTTTTCGCCAGTGTCTAAGGTGTTGGTCACGAGTGAAGATGTGCTCTGAGGAGCTCCAGGAGGGATCCTTGCTGGATTTAAATAGCCTCCACAGACCGGATCCATCCAAAGTGCTACTGAGGCCAAGGTGGATGATACCTGTGCTTCATATTCAAAGCACGAGGTTTTGCCTGTAACGCCTCTCTTTGCAGGGCTGGACCCCGGGACCCAGAGCTTTGGTCATGCTACATTACCTAAAGTTTTTCCTGGTGGGGTGCTATTACAGGTCCAAGGGAGTGGAACCCCGATAAAAAGGGACCTGGTCCTTGAAGGTTTGCTAAACGCAGCCCGCCTTGATGGGTGAAGGTTGGATCAGTCTGTTAATTCAGCAGAATCATGCGGAGGGGATAAGGTAAGGGAAGAAGCCTAGGAACTATAAAGTCCTCATCCTCCCCTAAAATACCAGATATGGCAAGCCAGGGTGAGTCATTGGAACAAATTGGTGGTGCAGCTGCTTCTCTCATCTCAGCCCCTGTATATGTGACTGAAAATGCCTTTTCCTCCACCCTGCGGGGCCTAGAGGGAAGATTAGCGGCTTTAATTGCATCTTCCATTGAAATGGATAGGAAGCGTGTTAGATCCCCCTCCCCCACCTTAGACCCTTTGCAAGGGGAACAGTGGGTACAGGATGGGGTGTTACCCTCAGGCGATCAGGAGGAAAGACAAACTGATGACTCCTCTGCGGAGGAAACAACGGTAGATGAACCCTTTTCAGCCTTGCAATCTGAGAAGTTGCTGATACAATCTCTTATGGTTCGTTCTACTTTCATGCTACCCCTAACAGAGTCTGCTCAAAGTTCAGTTTCTTCCTTGGGTTCCTTAAAACCTTCACAGCCTTTGCATGCGTTTCCTGTCCATGCATTACTAGAAAAATTTATTATGCTGAATGGGATCACCCGGATAAGCATTTTCTCCCTCCAAAGAGATTCTCAGTTCTCTATCCCATGGAGGAGAAATTCACCAAAAAATGGAATGTACCAGCAGTTGACTCTGCGATTTCCAGTGTGAATAAAAGTCTAACTTGTTCAGTAGACAATGCACAAATGCTTAAGGATCCAACAGTTAAAAGGTTGAAATTCCTGTTAAAGTCCTCTTTTTCTTTGGTAGGTGTCGTTACTCAGCCTGCAGTCGCTACAATAGGCATCTGTCATTCCCTAAAGGACCAATTTAGACAGCCCCTTAAAGAGGTTCCTGTACAGCAAGCCCGGGTTTTGGCCAAGCTACCAAGAGCATTATGTTTTGCCATAGATGCTCACCAGGCCTTGCGCTTGTGCTAGTACACATGCGTGGAATCCTGTGGTTAAAAAATTAGTCAGGTGAAGCACCATGCAAAAAGCTCCTGACTGGTTTTCCTTTTCATGGGTATCGGCTATTTGGGGATGATTTGGACAAATACATCCAAACGATTTCCAGTGGAAAAAAAGTACTCTTTTGCCAGTCAAAAGAAAGAAAACACCCTTCATTTAAGCGGACTCTTTCTCCTGTGCCAGGGGCATCTGCCTCTAGGCAGCAGCGACGGCATCCGCCGTCAGAATCTAGAGGAAGACCTCAGGGTCAGGCCGAGGCACAAAAGAAGTCCTGGGGTCGGAAACCTGCAAAACAGAATTCTAAAGCCTCATTATGAAGGGGCGCCCCCCTCGCCAGGGTGGGGGGAAGACTTCTGCAGTTCTCAGAAGTCTGGCAAGAGAAAATTCAGGACAGATGGGTCATCTCCACAGTAACTCTAGGGTACAAAATGGAATTTCGGGACTTTCCACCATCTCGATTTCTGAGATAAAACGTTCCCAAAGATCCAGGGAAAAATCTCTGTTTCGGCACTAGACCGATTAATGGCTCAGCGGGTGATCATACAAATCCCCACAGAAGAGCAAGGTTTGGGGTTTTACTTAAACCTCTTTACGGTACCGTGTAAGATGTCAGACCCATTCTAGATCTAAAAAATCTAATTCAGTTCCCGAAGATCCGCTCCTTTTGCATGGAGTCGATCAGGTCAGTGGTTTCTCTCCTACAAGGAGAGAAACCTATGAGGAGAACTTCTGGCATCTATCGACATCAGGGATGCATATCTGCATGTTCCTATATTTCCCGCTCACCAAAGGTTTCTGCGGTTTGAGGTAGAACAGCATCATTTTCAGTTTGTAGCCTTGGCCTTCGGGCTAGCTACAGCACCCCGGGTGTTTAGAAAAGTCCTGCCCCACCTCTAGCCAGGTTAAGGGCACAGGGCATAACAGTCTTGCCGTACCTAGATGATCTATTACAAATAAACCAGTCGGTGGCTCGTTTGGAGCAAAGTGTATGCATTACAACCAGTTACCTCTTAAAAGGCTGGAGTACTTGGGTCTGATCATAGACACAGCCCAGAAAAAGGTGTTCTTGCCTCAGGCAAAGATCAATTCCATAAGAGAGCTGGTGCGGGTGGTCAGGTCGAAAGGAGATCCCTCCATTCGCCTTTGCATGAGATTGTTAGGAAAGATAGTGGCTCGAAGCGGTTCCCTATGCCCAGTTCAATTCGAGACTGTTGCAAAACAGTATCCTGTCTGCTTGGAACAAAACAGTTCAAGCTTTAGACTTGCCAATACGGCTGTCCCCAAAGGTGTTCCAGAGCCTCAGTTGGTGCTCCGTATCTGGGAATCTGCAGAAGTGGTCCAGAACCGAAAAAGCCTTGCGAAAAAGGATGTTCCTCCCCTTTCGGCAGTCTTAATTCCAGGAATAGAGAATTGGCAGGCGGACTACTTGAGTCGCCAGCAGTTGTTCCCGGGGGAGTGGTCCCTTCACCCCAAAATCTTTCTGGCTATATGCCAAAAATGGGAGATCCCGTATGTAGATCTTTTGGCATCCAGGTTCAACATGTAGTTGGTCAACTTTATGTCAAGGACAAGGGATCCACTCGCAAGCGTGACAGATGCGTGGTGACCCCATGGGGTCAGTTTTCACTGAGTTAGGCTTTATTCCCTATTCAGTTGCTGCCACGGCCTCTTTGCAGGATCAAGCTGGAAAGAAAGCCGGTGGTAATTGTAGCCCCAGCATGGACCAGAAGGTCCTGGTATGCAGAAATCGATCGATGGTCCCTTCCACTACGGCCAGACCTACTCTCAAAGGGGCCGATTTTCCATTCTTCCTTACAAACTTTGAGTTTGACGGTTTGGCTATTGAAGCCCACATTCTGAAGAGACGTAGTCTCTCCGGGTCAGTGATTTCTACCTTCATTAATGAAGCCGGCTTCCAGAGTTATATATTATAGACTCTGGAGGGCTTATGTTTCCTGGTGTGAATCCAAGGGTTGTCACCCTCAGAAATATAACATAGGTAAAATTCTTGTTTTTGCTACAAGTACACATGAAGCTGGCCTTGAGTACTATTACGGGCCAAGTCTCGGCTTTATTGGTCTTATTTCAAAGACCGCTTGCTTCACATTCTTTGGTCCAGGGTTTTTATACAAGGGGTAATGTGGCTTATTCCACCAGTTAGACCACCCTTGAACCCTTGGGACTTGAACTTAGTTTTTTGTCGGTATTTGAACCATTACAGCATACTCCCTTGGTCCTTCTGACAAGGGAAATAGTGTTTCGAGTTGCTATACCCTCTGCAAAAGGGTGTCAGAGTTGGCCGCTCTTTCCTGTAAAGAAGCCATATTTAATTATTAAGGTGGTTTTAGGTTTCCACCTAAACCAAGATATTGTCGTACCGTTGTTTTTTTTTCCAAAACGAGGGTCTAGGGTAAAGAACTCACTACATTGTCTTGATGTAGTGAGAGCGGTCAAGGTCTATTTAAAGATGACTGCTCAGGTCTGATGTTTTATTATGCTGCCAGAGGGTCCTAGGAAGGGACAGGCAGCGTCAAAATCCACTATCACTAAGTGGATTCGGCAATTTATAATTCAGGCCTAATGGTTAAAAGGTAAGATTTCACCTTTTCATGTCAAAGTACACTCTACTAGAGCAGTTAGTGCTTCTGGGGCAGTGCATCACAAGCCTCCATGGCTCAGATCTGCAAGGCCGTAACTTGGTCTGCAGTCCATATATTCACCAGATTTTATCAAGTGGATGTAAAAAAGGACATGAGGATATCGCCTTTGGGCGCAGTGTGCTGCAGGCAGCAGTATAGGTCCTCAAGTCTGTTGGCGCCCTATGGGTTGTGTCTCCCCCCCTCAAATAGCATTGCTATGGGACGTCCCACATAGTAATTACTATGGTGCTCTGTGTCCCGTGATGTACGATAAATAAAATAGGATTTTTATAACAGCTTACCTGTAAAATCCTTTTCTTGGAGTACATCACGGAACACAGAGGTCCCGCCACTCTTCTTCTGGGGTATATGTATATTGCTTTGCTACAAAAACTGAGGTGTTCCCGGTATGAGAGGGGTTATATAGGGAGGCAACTTCCTGTTTAGGGTGTGCCAGTGTCCATCACCTGAAGGTGGCCTATAACCACATAGTAGGTACTATGGTGATCTGTGTCCCGTGATGTACTCCAAGAAAAGGGTTTTACAGGTAAGCTGTTATAAAAATCCTATTATTGACAATTACATTGGCTTTATGCAGAGTCAATATTTGCAGTTGACCCTCCTTTTTCAAGACCTCTGTAATTCGCCCAGGCATGCTGTCAAAAAACTTCTGGGCCACATCCTGACCGATGGCAGCCCATTCTTGCATAAATCAATGCTTGGAGTTTGTCAGAATTTGTGGTGGGGGGTTCTGTCCACCCGTCTCTTGTAGACTACAAGTTCTCAATTGAAGTCTGGGCAGTTTCCTGGCCATGGACCCAAAATTTTGATGTTTTGTTCCCACGAGCCACTTGGTCATCACTTTTGCCTTATGGCAAGGTGCTCCATCATGATGGAAAAGGCACTGTTCGTCACCAAACTGTTCTTGGATGGTTGAGAGAAGTTGCTCTCAGAGGATGTTTTTGTACCGTTCTTTATTCATGGCTGTGTTCTTAGTCTAAATTGTGAGTGAGCCCACTGTCTTGGCTGAAAAGCAACCCCCCACATGAATTGTCTCAAGATGCTTTACTGTTTGCATGACACAGGACTGATGGTAGCGCTCACCTTTTCTTCTCTTTTCCGGATGCCCCAAACAATCGGAAAGGGAATCCATTCGAGAAAATGACTTTACCCCAGTCCTCAGCAGTCCAATCCCTGTACCTTTTGCAGAATATCAGTTTGTCCCTGATGTTTTTCCTGGAGAGAAGTGCCTCATTTGCTGCCCTTCTTGACACCAGGCCATCCTCCAAAAGTCTTTGCCCCCTGTGCATGCAGATGCACAACAACTATAGGAGATGGTCCCGGTGCTTGCTGGAATTTCTTGGGAGCCCTATAGCCTTCTTCACAACAATATAACCTGCAATCTTAGTAGCAGCAATATCCTTGCCTGTGAATCCCTTTTTATACAAAACAATAATAACTGCAAGTGTTTCCTTGCAGGTAACCATAGTTAACAGAGGAAGAACAATAAATTCAAGAACCACCCTATTTTTAAAGCTTCCAGTCTGTTATTCTATTTCCAGCCTTGGCCTCGTCAACATTGACACCTGTGTTAACGAGAGAATCACTGAAATTATGTCAGCTGATCCTTTTGTGGCAGAGCTGAAATGCAGTGGAAATGATTTTTTTTTATGGGATTAAGTTAATTTAATGGCAAATAAAGACTTTGCAATTAATTGCAATTCATCTGATCACTCCCCATAACATTCTGGAGTATATGCAAATTGCCATCATACAAACTGAGGCAGCAGACTTTGTGAAAAATTAATATTTGTGTCATTCTCAAAACATTTGGCCACAGCTGTACAGTCTGGTGGAAGTACACAAGTGGCCTGCAAAGAGCCCTGAACCTTATTGAACAACTTTAGGATGACTTGGAGTGTTGATCACAAGCCAACTCTTCTCATCCAACTTGACCTCAAAACTGCCTTTTGCTGAATGGGCACAAAATTCTGAGATACACCCCAAAACCTTGTGGAAATCCTCTCCATATTAACACTTATGTTTTTGAAATGGGATGTTCAACAAGTACACAGAAGTGTAATGCTTAGAGGTCCACACTTGTTTGGTCATATACTGGGACTTTTTGGTCTAAAGCCACTGATTTTAAAACATATTTGTTAGAATTCTTGATCTTCTATAGGAAGGGTCTCCAAACTTTCTGAACAAAGGGCCAGTTTACTGGCCTTGAGGCTTTAGAGGTACCAGACTGTGGCTAGTGGGATTAGAAAACACTGGCGTCTCAGTGAGAGCAAACAGTGCTCCATCATTGGTTTTAATGGAAATAATGGTGTCCCGTTGTTGGTATTCAAGGTAGAAATGGTGCCCCATTGTTTGTTTCCATGGGAGGAATAGTGCCCCATCATTGATATCTGTGGGAGGAATGGTACCCCATCATTGGTGTCTGTGGAAGGAATAGTACCCCATCATTGGTGTCTGTGGGAGGAATGGTACCCCATCCATGGTGTCTGTCGGAGGAATGGTGCCCCATCATTGGTGTCAGTAGATGGCATGGTGCCCCAAGGGCCAGATAAAGGAAAGCAAAGGACCACATCCAGCCCACAGGCCGCAGTTTAGAGACTACGGTTTTATAGTCTGCAGCTGTAGCCCCGTGTCTACAGCTACCATCTTTTTTTTTTTTTTCTCTAGCAGTGAATGTGGCGTACTGGTGGAGATGGGTTTTGGCAAGTGTTAGTAATGTGTATTTGAGATAGGCCTAGTTTAATTTTATTATTATAGGGTTTATTCAATAGTGGTACAAATACAGAGATTAAACCAATAAAATAATACAGGATTATTAAAAGATGTTACATAATTTGCAGTATGGCGCTCATGAAAAGTTAGATGAAAGACAATCCGCAACTTCATAAATGCTCTTAAATTAGTCCAGATTTATTTTATCTCCATAAAAGATAAGTGTGTACGGCAGATGTTAATGCATTTCAGCCCATGAAAAGTTCATAGATCTCATTGTTAAGAGTGGGGGTTGAGCAACTCTAGTTACCAAATCAACAGATTTACGTAAACAACCTAATATTTGTCAGTGAAAATTTGTTTGCAATAATTGTGTGGTAGTAAGGCCATTATCCATGTCAACCAAACAAAAAGAGCAGCAAACTAAACCTTTCATCAGGAAGTTAGATTGATGTCACAATGGCGATTCTGCCACAGGGTAATGGTAAGATCCCCAAAGTTAATCTCTGCTGTACCTTGGACGTTATTCTCTTGTTGGCCAAGACCTATTTGCTAGTAATCAGCCAGAGTGACATCTCACTGAAGTGGCCAGAAAGTCAGCAGAAAGGTTCTGATGCTGGCAATCTGGTACCAGCGACAGATCTGCTTTGTGTAACATGGCCCTTAGTCCCTCAAAGAAAGACCCTTCCTCCAAAAAGTTCTCTGCATTCATGATAGCAACATGTATAATGTTCCCCTGAGTTGTTCCAAAAGATATGATTATATTTTGTTCATCGTACATAATGGGTGTCAGACTCTGTTTTATAGTTGCCTGCATCAACATTATGGTTGCCCTCAAAGACTGGTTGTATCTGTAGGAATAGATGTCCAGAGCACCCCGCCTCCCTTGCACCAGATGTCAAGAGCACCCTCATTATCCAAAGTGAAGGGTCCCCCACCCTCCCTTACAGTACACCCCCTTACCTTGTGCAGCTGCCGGGAATTAGCTGGGGTAGAGCTGCAAAGCAGACAGTGCAGGGTCTGGAGGAGGACCAGATGAGGGCTGGAGTCAGCTGCTAGAGTCTGCTATATGCTGAGGCCAGGGAAGGGAGAGAGGAGGGGGTGCTGCGGCTGCACAGAGAGGTGCAGGATCTGTAGGAGGAGTTCTGTCCTGTCTGCTAACGACTACTGAGACGGGGGAGGGGGGCAAAGACAAGCCTCTACACAGAGAATCGCAGGATCTGGCAGGGGAGTTCTGTCCTCCTCTCTGCTGCTGATTGCTAAGACAAAGTGGGAGCGGGGGGTTCCCCAGCTGCAGGAGAGATGTGAGGGCCACATGAAATGGTCTGGTGGGCCCAATTCAGCCCGTGGCACACAGAGCATTTTCATATCCATTACGATAGGGTTATGATGCCATCTTCAGGTGTTTGGACACTGGCAAAAAACAAACAGGAAGTTCCCTCTTAGGCATAACCACTTCCCAGTAGGCAAGGTGTCAGTTTTTTTTTTTTTGCTAGTGTCTTAGGTGTTTCCTGAAGGCCCAAGGAAGGGTCACACGGCTTCCAAATCTACCATTTCTCAATAGACTTTGTCAGCAAATTTCTCAAGCTTACAGTCGAAGGGGCAAATTGCACCATTGACAGCTCATTCTCCCATGAGTGTTGGTGCTTCCTGGGCTATTTGTCATTGGTAGCTCAAGTTTTTAGAGCTGCTACCTGGTAACTGGTTCATACTTTCTTAAGTAAGGCTCCATTCACACTTGTGCGACTTTGCACATCAAAGACGCGTGACAAGTCGCAGCCCATTCTTTTCAATGACACCTGTTCAAATTTGGCACGACTTAAAGTTGCAGTGATTTTGTAAAGGTGCCTGTACTACTTTGGTGCAACTTTCCATGCGACTTTGGTCCAGAGACTGTACAGTCGGATCAAAGTCATGCTCAAAAGTCGGACTGGAAATTGTGTGGCGTTGGAGACACCCTAATGTGAATGGAGCCTAAGCGAATGCAAGGGCTTGCATACACTTGCTTTGACCTTAACACACATTAAAGCGCCTACCGCTTCAACTTGCTTTTTTGACATGTTTTTGATGCTTTTGTGATGCTTTTTTGAAGCTTCCCCGTGTGTGTTGATTTTCTATTTGTTTTAAAGGGGCCCAGTAGAACCCCAGCTCATTAGTTTTCTTGTTCCGCAGATCCCCAGCTCATAAGTACCCCCAGCTCTGCTCCTAACCCTCTCAGAAGTAACCCCCAGCTCTGCCAATCCCCTGCTCAGTAGTAACCCCCAGCTCTGCTGGTCCTCTACTGCTCAGTCCTCACTCTCCAATCCCGTTCACCTTCTGCTATAGCATTCCCAATTTCACACCACGTGGGCTGTCTGCTAGTTGTTCCGCTCCAGTCCAGACCCCGCTCACCTTTCCGCTGCTCCACCCTGCACACCAGATGTGACGTCTGCACCAGACACTTCCAGAATATATACACATGAACCGGAAGTGACTGCTGATAACATCTATCTCATGACATCCCAAAACAAAGCGAAGCTAAAGCTGAATTAAAGCCTCTAAAAACCTGCAGGTGCTGTTAGCGAGCATTGTCACAGACTTCAATGGAGGCTTTGGTGATGCTTTGATGCACCAAGAAAGCAACATTGGGTATAATTTTTTAAGCAAAACAAATGTGATGCATGAACAGAACAGTAAGGTAACCATTTAGTGTAAATGAGTCCTTTTTTTGTCTTTGTGGCCAGTCAGCAATTCTCTATGTTGTCTTTGTACGTCTTGAAGGAGGTCTACTCATTCCAGGAAAGGCAGATCTCGTGGTGGACATAAAGGCAATGCATTTGAAAAATGCATCCTCTGTTCGCCAACAACACTCATTTGTTTCTGAAATGAAGGACTCAAAAGTAGCAACATAGGACCCTTTATATCACCATAGTGTATTTCTATGGTGTATATTTAGTTATGTTACCTTTTTCTAACTCACAAAGCAAATATTATAAAATAAACTTCTTTAATTATGGGAAGGCAAATTCTTCTTTATACATCTGAACATCTAGTAGCTGCTCTGTGGCAATAGGTGTTTATTTTTAATAGGATCATAGGCCTTATATAGTACAAGTTTTTAAAACAAAATAGGTTAGAACTGAGGCATCAAAAACCCTTTTCCAGAAATGGGTTCGATATACAGTGCCTTAAAAAAGTATTCACACCCCTTGAAATTTTCCACATTTTCTCATGTTACAACCAAAAACTTAAATGTATTTTTTTGGGATTTTATGTGATAGACCAACACAAAGTGGTACATAATTGTGAAGGGGAAGGAAAATTATAAATAGTTTTCAAAATGTTTTACAAATAAATATGTGAAAAGTGTGGCGTGCATTTGTATTCAGCCCCCCTGAGTCAAAACTTTGTAGAACCTCCTTTCGCTGCAATTACAGCTGCAAGTCTTTTTGGGGATGTCTCTACCAGCTTTGCACATCTAGAGAGGGACATTTTATCCCCATTCTTCTTTGCAAAATATCTCGAGCTCTGTCAGATTGGATGGAGAGTGTCTGTCAACAGAAATTTTCAAGTCTTGCCACAGATTCTCAACTAAATTTAGGTCTGGAGTTTGACTGGGCCATTCTAACACATGAATATGCTTTGATCTAAACCATAACATTTTAGATCTGGCTGTATGTTCAGGGTTGTCCTGCTGGAAGGTGAACCTCCACCCCAGTCTCAAGTTTTTTGCAGACTCAAACAGGTTTTCTTCAAAGATTGCCCTGTATTTGGCTCCATCCATCTTCCCATCAACTCTGACCAGCTTCCCTGTCCCTGCTGAAGAGACGCTTCCCCACAACATGATGCTGCCACCACCATGTTTCACGGTGGGGCTGGTGTGTTCAGGGTGATGTGCAGTGTTAGTTTTTCATCACACATAGCGTTTTGCTTTTAGGCCAAAAAGTTCAATTTTGGTCTCATCTGACCAGAGCACCTTCCTCCACATGTTTTCTGTGTCCCCCACATGGCTTCTCGCAAACTGCAAACAAGACTTCTTATGGCTTTCTTTCAACAATGGCTTTCTTCTTGTCACTCTTCCCTAAAGGCCAGATTTGTGGAGTGCACAACTAATAGTTGTCCTGTGGACAGATTCTCCCACCTGAGCTGTGGATCTCTGCAGCTCCTCCAGAGTTACCATGAGCCTCTTGGCTCCCTCTCTGATTAATGCTCTCCTTACCTGGCCTGTCAGTTTAGGTGGACAACCATGTCTTGGTAGGTTTGCAAATGTGCCATACTTTTTCCATTTTTGGATGATGAATTGAACAGTGCTCAACAGTGAGATGTTCAACGCTTGGTACATTTTTTTTATAACCTAACCCTGCTTTAAATTTCTCCACAACTTTATCCCTGACCTGTCTGGTGCATTCCTTGGCCTTCATGATGCTGTTTGTTCACTAAGGTTCTCTAACAAACCTCAGAGGGCTTCACAGAACAGCTGTATTTATACTGAGATTAAATTACACACAGGTGGACTCTATTAACTAATTAGGTGACTCCGGAAGGCAATTGGTTCCACTAGATTTTACTTAGGGGTATCAGAGGAAAGGGGGCTGAATACAAATGTACACCACACTTTTCAGATATTTATTTTGAAAAAAAATTTAAACCCATTTATCATGTTCCTTCCACTTCACACTTATGTGCAAATTTGTGTTGGTCTATCACATAAAATCCCAATAAAATACATTTACGTTTTTGGTTGTAACATGACAAAATGTGGAAAATTCAAAGGGGTACGTAGAATAGAGGCAAACTCATTTTTTTAAGTTAGTGGACCTTTAAAAAAAAATTAAAACCGTGGTTAAAATTGTTGTTTCTTTATCATTCATTAAAGCCAAGCTCTAGAATTCATTTTTTTTTTAATTAACATTGGGCCAGCTTGGTTACCTGAAATTATCAATATTCATAGGGCTACAAAGAATGCTCAAAAACACCACAATAGTCCTTGCCACATACAGGAAGTGCTTTCCTGTTCCAGCAGTGTTGGAACAGCTTCCCCTCCGGGACACTGAAGAGAGTCGCTCAAATGGCACCTCTGCCATTCAGAAAACATGCTGTATTCTTTTGAATTAATACAATCTGGTTTGTGCTGGACTGACTGGATCAGTTGATGGTTGTGAGTGGTTGACTATGGGCCCTGGCTTTTGAGGGAGCACTACTCTTTGGAGGTGTGTGCCTGGGGGACCCTTGGAGTTCTCTTGCTTCGGATTCGGGTCCATTTCTCTCCAAAACACACAGATTTGGGGCCCTTGTGCCCAATCCAGCCTAAACCAGCTGGGTGCCGAACGGTCTGGGAACCTAGGCTTATTTAAGTGACTAATGGTTAATTAGCCTACTGTTTAATTAGATCACTGTATGTTTATGTTCACTGTTAATTATTGTTTACAGTTTGCATTGTCATGCTAATATCACCAAGAAAGGACTGTCCTCCTGGGGGTATAAAGTATATGTCTGAGTGTTTACAAAGTGAGTTCCAGTTTCCACCTAAGCTAGTGTCGTCTAGTCCTTGGGTGAAATATTCAGCTATAAGACCCGGTGCCTGGGTCCAGACTGGAGGAAGCTGTATCTTGACAGAAGCACCCAAGCTGGGTGCTGGACAGTTCCATCACAATGGGAATGGTTGGCAAAATTATATATTGATTACAAGGTTTTGGAAAGTAAAATAGCGGAGTGAAGGCTAGGAATGCACTCTGTCATTCTGCTTTCCGAAACCTCGTAACCAATATATCACTTTGGGAACCATTCCCATCCAATAGCATGCAGCAACTGCCCTGACAAGGGGGAGTCCATTCCCCTGAAACATGTTGGCTTGATGTTCATTTTTATACTTTTAATAAACATCTAATGAACTATATATACATCTAAGCTGCATTTTTTTTTGGACACCAGGTGCTCCTTCTATCCTACCCAAGACTTTTCAATGAATACAAGGCTCTCTCTGATTGGAAAGGTGGAGAGGAGGGGCAATGACATCACAATCTTCCCTCGTACAATAAGATAATGCTTTTTATCCACTGAAAAGTATACAACACGTTTTCTGAAGGAAAGAGGTGGCGAGAGAATGACTTTCTGTGTTCCATGTACTAGAGGGGAAGTCACTTCAGCACTGCTAGAAAAGGAAACAGCTTCCTGTATGTGGCACAGACTACCATGGTGATTTTTAGATTCTCCTGCAGCTCACTGCATGTGACATATTAATAATTACAAGTAACCAAGCTGGAACAATGTAAATGTAACAAATAGATTATTTCTGGAACGCTTCTTTAAGGGGTACAGGATTGGTAATTATTCATAGATATTTGGGTTATAAGGAATCGGACAATGCCACCAAAAATGTTCTTGGCCAGCCAGGTATAACTCTTCCTACTCTTATCAAGCTTCAGTATTTTGCTAGCATCCTTTTAAGGCCCTGCTGCCATATATATTATGCATTACAGTATCGGGAAGAGGTTAATGAACTTCATGAAATGGATTTTATGATAAGTATAACAATCCTGTTTTCTTAATCGTTAATTAACCACTTCCAATCCTTAGGCCTTTTATAAACGGCCTAAGATTGAAGTGGTTATACCGGGATCATGGTTAGAGGCTACATGCATCGATACGATGCTATATCAGTTTCCCCCTCGGCTCAAACACTGCTGATCACTCAGTTCTCCTCTCAGCTCTGATCAGAGAGTGGTGACTGTCAGGCACAGGCTCTCTGCTCTGCCCCTCTGGCACTCACAGGAGCGCTGGACTGTGGAGGGGACAGGAGCAGCTGGCTTAGACTCTTAGCGGCTCGCTGAGAAGCTGAGCCAGTTGCCAGTCCAGGCTTCTGGGTGGATGGGTGGGATCTTTCCAGAGCCTGGACTGGCTCTGTAACATCAGCTGACAGCGAACTTTAGCCCGCTGTCAGGTGAAATTAGTTACAGGAGTGCAGAATGAACTGCACTCCTGTGATCCATAGGAGAAGTACAGGCAAAAAAGCTTTGTCTATACTTCTCCTTTAACACTGCACATATGTGTCTATGGGCGTTCCAGGTTGTGTGCTGACGGCATGCTTATGGTCCACTGATTAAGCTGTTGCCAGCAGCCCTCAGTCTGTGTTTGTGATCAGGAGACAGCAGGACAGGATCCTGATCATGAGGTCGCTGTGATAGCCAATTACAGCATTCACGTGACCGGGACACCGCCTTCTGGCATTAATAGGCTGCCGGGAGGCGGTAGGAAGGGTTAAGGAACACCTGTCCCACTCCTCTGTATTTGTGATCTACTCATAATATCACTTTCCTACAAAACTGAAGCATGCTGCTAGTGGGAGTGGTTATACCTGGCTGACTAATGGCTTTTATTTGCCAGTGTCTAATTCCTCCTGCAGGTGGCAATATAACCCAACTGCATTATTATTGATCCGGTGTCCCTTAAAAAACTTCAAGAAACGTTTTTAAGATTTAACCAGATTTTACGACAAAAGTCCTTACTTACAGAGGAACACATACTATATGAACTTTTTCATGTCTCATGAGATACGATTTCCGAGAAAAACATTTTCCACATTCGGAACATGAATACGGCTTGTTACCCTTATGAACATTTTCGTGTGCGACAAGATTTGATTTCCGAGAAAAGCACTTCCCGCATTCAGAACAGGAAAGCGGCTTGTCCCCCTTATGAACATTTTCGTGTGCGATCAGATTGGATTTGCTCGAAAAACATTTTCCGCATTCCGAACACGAATATGGCTTCAGCCCCGAGTGGGTTCTCTGGTGTTTAGTAAGGTTTGAGCTTTCGGCAAAACATCTTCCGCACTCATTACAGGAGAAAGGCTTTTCCCCCGTGTGAGTTCTTTCATGCAAAACAAGATGGGCTCTCTGGCTGAAACACTTCCCGCACACTGGACATGTGAACGGTTTGAAACCCGTGTGAGACCTCTGATGGGAGATCAATTTGTCGCGCCAAGTAAAGCATTTCCCGCAGATGGCACATGAAAATGGTCTCTCGCCCGAGTGACTTCTCTGGTGTCTAACCAGATTAGACCTTTTTCCAAAACATTTGCCACATTCGCTGCAGGAAAACTTCTTCAGGCCCGTGTGAGTTCTTTCATGCGAAAGGAGGTCAGCTCTCTGGTCAAAGCATATCCCACATGCCGAACATGAATATGGCTCCTCCTCAACCCCAGCTTCAGGATTCAAATATAGCTTCTCTTCTATGTGGCACTTCTGGTGCAAAAGAAGTTCTTCCCTTTCCGTAAAACACTCCTTGCATTTCGGACAGGAAAATGGCTTCACCCCCGGGTGTGACCTCAGATGCAACAGCAGGTTTTCCCTCCGGGTAAAACTTTTGCTGCATTCGGAACAGGAAAACGGCTTTTCCCCAGTGTGAGACCTCTGATGGTAGACAAGCTTTTCTCTCCGAGCGAAACATTTCCCGCACTCGGCACAGGAAAATGGCTTCAGCCCCGTGTGCGATCTTTGATGTATGATGAGGTTTTCTCTCTGGGTAAAACACTTTCCGCATTCCGAACAGCCAAATGGCTTCTCCCCAGTGTGGATCCTCTGATGCGCCATCAGGATTTTTCTACGGGTAAACCGTTTTCCGCACTCAGCACAGGAAAATGGCCTAATCCCTGTGTGAGATCTCTGATGTAGTTTAAGATTTTCTTTGCGGGTAAAATTTTTTCCGCATTCGGAACACGGATAAGTCCTCTCCTCCGCGTGACTTTTCTGGTGTGACCTGAATTCTGCTCTGTCGTTAAAACATTTGCCACAGTCAGAACAAGGGAATATCCTGTAGAGTCCTGGGAGAATGAGGTTCAGTTCTGAAGAACCGGCTAGGACGTTACCGTCTTCTTTTTCACCATCTGGAAATGTAATGTGACTCTGCTTTAAGATATTCCTGATGTATCGTCCATCTGGAGGGAAAAAAAAGAAAGAGAATAACTGGGCTTCATAAGATATTTGGAGGGTGTTTTAACGCGAGTCGTTCTTGATCGCTAAATAGAGCCAATAACCTGAATTGACCCCTTTAAGCCACAGGAGTCAGCACCTACATATTAATTTGCAGACATTTTTAGCAAATGCTATTCTCTATGCTTGCTGGGGACTCCACAGGCAAAAAAAAAAAAAAGTCATAGCTCCCTAAAGCACGAGGGTGCAAACAAGACCGCATATGTATATAAACATTGCGGTTTTGAAGCGGTTTACCATGGCAATGGCTGCAGCTCTCAGCCATAACCCCGGTATTGTTTTTTTGCAGCCGGCGATTCTCTTTCTGATAAAAGCGATCTGAGCGGCTGATTGGCTCACTGGTGTTTCTCGGGCTTACCGTTCTCACCAGCCAGCCTGGGAAAGGATCCTGCGATTCACGTGGCTGTCCATAGCGGTGAAGAGAGACCAGATCATTTCTAATCACCTCTATGATCTAGGACATTAGTTCTCAACCTCAGTCCTCAAGTACCCCCAACGGGCCACATTTTGGGAACTTCCCTTAGATAAAAAAGCTCCTATCAATACCATGTCATTGATATTGATTTAAAGCAGCTGTGTAAAGTAAAGGAAAACCTGAAAACTTGGCCCGTTGGGGGTACTTGAGGACTGAGGTTGAGAACCACTGATCTAGGAGGCCGGGAACTACATCATGACGTCACTCCTGGTTTAGGGCAGCAAGGTAAATCATTTTTTTCTTTGGAAAGCATCAGATCAATGTTTTTTTTTGTTTTTTTCTCTCTGATACTTTCAAGGGTAGAGGAAGGATCTCTAAGATGTCTCCATAAAGAGGACCTGTCATGCTTTATTGTGATTACAAGGAATGTTTATTTGTCTTGTGATATCAATAAAAGTGATAAAAAAAAAAATAATGGGACAGTGTAAAAATAGAAACATTTTACTAAAACATTTTAAAATTGTGCCCGCTTGTGGAATGGCAAAAACACTACAGTACTTAAATATCTCCATAGGCTTTATTAGCCTTTACAGGTTACCAGTTTAGAGTTACACAGGAGGTCTGGTGCTAAAATTATTGCTCTTGCGTTGATGTTAAAAAAAATAAAAAATAAATAAAAAATGTCGAATAAATAAATACCCAACATGTCATGCTTTAAAATTGCACACATTGGTGGATTGGTTCCAAACTACGGTACTTAAAAACTTCATAGGCTTTATTAGCCTTTACAGGTTACCAGTTTAGAGTTACACAGGAGGTCTAGTGCTAAATAATAAAAAAAAAAATCGTAAAAAAGGCAAAACACATACATGATACATAGGTAGTACCACACATATGAAGTATTCTTGCAAGTGTTATAGTGATATTATAGCAACAATTCTAGTGCTAGACCTCCTCTGTAACTCTAAACTGGTAACCTGTAAAAAAAATTAAAGCTTCACCTATGGAGATTATTAAGTATCCTAGTTTGTCACCATTCCACGAGTGTGTGTGTAATTTTAAAGCATGACATGTTAGATATCTAGTTACTTGGCATAACATCATCTTTTATATTTTACCAAAAGATTGGGTTATATAGTGTTTTTTTGCATTAAAATTCAGTAAAGTGTATTTTTTCCCCAAAAAAATTGCGTTTGAAAAACCGCTGCACAAATACTGTGCGACAAAAAGATTGTAACGACCACCATTTTATTCTCCAGTCTGTGCTAAAATATATATATATATCCACACAGTCTATATGTGTGGATATATACAGATTTTTACTTGTAAACAAAAAAGTGTCAGAATAGCCCTGGTCTTCAAAGTGCTTAAAGTGACACTAAAGTCTTTTTTTTTTTTTAAATAACAAACATGTTATACTTACCTGCTCTGTGTAGTGGTTTTGCACAGAGCAGCCCAGATTCTCCTCTTCTTGGGTCCCTCTTCGGCGCTCCTAGTCCCTTCCTCCTGCCGAGTGCCCCCACAGCAAGCAGCTTGCTATGGGGGCAACCGAGCCGAGCCAGAGCTCCGTGTGTCCATTCAGACATGGAGCCGTGGTTCAGCCTCGTCCCCTCTCTCTCCTGATTGGCTAACTGACTTTGACTGACAGCAGCAGGAGCCAATGGCGCTGCTGCTGTGTCTCAGACAATCAGGAGGGATAGTCTTGGACGGCTGAGGCACACGTGTACATCACTGGATAGAGATGGGCTCAGCTAAGTATTAGAGGGGCTGAGGGGGGCTGCTACACACAGAAGGTTTTTAATCTTAACGCATAGAATACATCAAGAAAAAAACCTTCTGCCTTTACAACCACTTTAACCACTTCAGATACCAGGCCAGTTCTAATATTTCTCACATATGTCAAAATCTACATTCTTTGCTAGAAAATTACTTAGAACCCCAAACACTATAAGCAGAGGCCCTAGAGAATAAAATGGTGGATGTTGGAATGTTTTATGTCACACGGTATTTGTGCAGCGGTTTTTCACGCGCAATTTTTTTCGGAAAGAATACACGTTAGTGAATTCTAATGCACAAAAACACAATATTGTTTGGTAAAATATAAAAGATGATGTTACGCCGAATACACAGATACCAAACATGTCATACTTTAGAACTGTGCACGCTTGTGGAACGGTGCCAAACTACAATACTTTTAAAATCTGTATAGGCTTTATATAAGTCTTTACAGGTTACCAGTTTAGAGTTACACAGGAGGTCTGGTGCTCAAAATTACTGCTCTTGCTTTGACGTTGGCAGCAATATCTCACATATGTGGTGTGAATACCGTTTACATATGCGTGCGTGAACTACGTATGTGTTCACCTTTTTGTGCAAGTACAAGACACTGTATCTTTATTTTTTTTATCTTATTTATTGCTATTAGAAGGGATGAATAACATCCCTTGTGATAGCGTGAGCCATGATAGGTCCTCATTATGGAGAGATCAGGGGTCTATTAGACTCTGTGTCTTTCCTCTTCTCTCCAAAGCATCTTCTAAAACCGAGATCGGTTTGAACAGATGCTTGTTCAAGGTAACAACTTGTAAGCTTCAAGGTAACAGCTTGTTTACCTGAGACAGAAACCAGAAGTGACTAAATCCTTATCGCTTCTGGTTTCTTACATCACAGGGGAGGGGGAATCTGAGTTCCTCTCGCTGTGTACCAGAAACTGGATGCTCCCAATCGCATCCTCACCGGGCTCCCCAATCGCACGGGAGAGCCCCGTAAAGGCAGCGGCAGGAGGGGGTGGGACCCCTTTCCGCCCCCTGTAAAAGTAATCCAGTTGCTTCTTAGCTGCTAGGTTTACTTTTACATTGAAGGGAATTGCCAACCCTTAAAAATGATATCTTGGTCATCGCTGCAGCTGCATATCACCTTTCCAATCCAGTGATGTTAAGTTAAACTGCAACACCAAAACCTTAATTAAAACATTTTTCTCAACAGCCACAATGGATATAGATCCACTTTGTGAGCAGCAAATGCCTTTACAAACCCAGTTATTACCTTGCAAAAATAGCAGTGACATCATTGTGCTGTACATGTGCAGAGAGCGGAGCTGTGGGAGGGGCCCAGTAGGTCCTCCCACTACAGTCTGCTAGCAAGGTCCTGCACAGAGACATGGCACTCCAATGCAGAGTCACTTTCTGCTTGGGGGTTCTTTCAGGATCCAAAAGAGGACCAACGTCAGCCAGAAGGTGTCAATAGGGAATGGCAGTTTTAGTTGCTTATGTGGCACTGGATTAGAGGTCCCTGAAATAATATTTTTCCCAGAGTTGGGCTTCAAAGGAACCTGGTGCTTTAGCCATCATAGGCAAAGGTTCACTTTAAAGTGGAGCTTAACCTATCAAGTTAATGGTTTAAAAAAACTAGTTACATTCCCAGCATGCCGGGAATGTAACTGTCCCATTTGCTTGTGCTTTCAAGTAAACTTAAACCATTAAAAACCTGGAGTCATAACTGATCACATGTGCAGCACCATGGCAGTTGCAAATCAAACAGGGGCCAACATGGCAGCTTCCTTGGCTGAAAACGAGAGAAGGGTTTAGTTCCATCTTAAGGTTTAGAGTTTCTGAAGAAGGAGAATTTCTAAATCTTTTCTGTATAGATTGTTTAATACTCACCTGTGCCGATTTCCTGTTCATCACTCCTCACCGTTGTCTCTTCAGAGTCCTCTTTAGCTTCAACTTTATGGACAACAAGATTTTTGCTCTGAGGAACAGACAACAATACAAACGGGAAATTCTATGAGAAATAATATAAAGCCACGAGATTCAAGAATCAGGATCATACAGTAGAACCAGTGGCCACCAACAGAGGGAGTTGGTCATTACTTTAACCAGTGGCGGTTGAAGTTTTAGTATGGGGGGGCGCTAGACCCTGCCCTTCCTTTTTGACCCCTCTAACTTCTCATAAGCCCCACCCCTTATATATGTCAGCATTACAGATAGGGTACATAAGTCAGCATTGGGTATATAGATCATCCAAGAAGTGTCTGGCGCCCAATAACTTTGTCCACCTTGCACCCACTATGCTTCACAACCCACCATATACAGAATGATGTCAGCTATCTTTGGTCTGGAGAGTTCTCATTAGACTGGACAAGGCCAGAGACCTTGCTACATTTGGCGCCCAATGTGGGGCTAAGGCGTTGTCCTTGCAGCAGTCGCCCATAGCATCCAGCTTCAGTTTCATCGGGATTTTGTCTGGCTCAGTGGGAAGGTGAAATAAACAACAAAAATTACCGCGCTACTCTAAACAATGTGCTACTATTAAAATACTAGATAGTTAAAGCTGCAGTCCTAAAGTGGGGCGTGCACATAAATATACAAAAATAATCAAAAAAGACTGCGCTAAAAAAAAAAAAAAAAAAAACATATATAATGACTGTATATATGGATGTGTAAATGGTGAAGAATTCAATCTATCAAGTGATCCAAAATGTAAATATTCTAGTGAAAATAAAATGTCAATGAAATAATTATAAAAAACAAATATGACAAAAAATTATAATAATAAAAACAAGTAATGAGTATCGAATAACAAAAATGACCAAAAATAAAGTGAAAATGTTCAGAAGAAAAACAGTCCTTGGAGCCAAGGCAGATTGAATTGGTGTTCATAAAGGTTAAACACCCAGCACCCAGTGAGAAATCCTCCACCTTAATAGATGTACGCTTACCAGAGGTAAGCTAGATAACAGCTTATCTATGGACATCCACTCAGGGGAACCAACTCCTCAAATCTCCTCACAAGGAGACACACGTGTCTTACTGGCTTGTGTGTCCAGTCTATATACAAGGAAGTTTCTGAAATGATCTGCAAACTACAGCCATGGATAAGGTCCCCCCGGTATGCTGATTGAGGTCCACCGCAAGGAGAGATCCTGCCTGCCCCTTCCTTGTGAGGAGATTTGAGGAGTTGGTTCCCCTGAGTGGATGTCCATAGATAAGCTGTTAGCTAGCTTACCTCTGGTAAGCATACATCTATTAAGGTGGAGGATTTCTCACTGGGTGCTGGGTGTTTAACCTTTATGATCACCAATTCAATCTTCCTTGGCTCCAAGGACTGTTTTTCTTCTGAACATTTTCACTTTATTTTTGGTCATTTTTGTTATTCGATACTCATTACTTGTTTTTATTATTATAATTTTTTGTCATATTTGTTTTTTATAATTATTTCATTGACATTTTATTTTCACTAGAATATTTACATTTTGGATCACTTGATAGATTGAATTCTTCACCATTTACACATCCATATATACAGTCATTATATATGTTTTTTTTTTTTTTTTTTCCGTGGGAAGGTGGCAAGTAACATTTACCCTTCTTATAGACTGTGTTGTCATGTGTACTATCAAACTATCAATGTGGGGAAGAATCACCAAGTCTCATTGCTCGGGGGGAGAAGATCAGCCTAATTAATACAGACTCCAAAATGGACTTCATTACAGTTTTGGCACGCTGCAGCAAAAAGAAGGCGGGCGCCCCAGTTCCTAAAGAACTTTCACACCAATCTGTTGGCAGGAGGAGAATAAGGAAGTGCTCCCACGTGTGTCTGATTGTGGGTTAGTGAAGGAGAGTGCAGTTTGTGAATGAGATGGCGGATTGGAGAAAGTACGCTCCAAGTGTCCTGACCTACACCAGAGTGCGGTACACACAAAAGGGCGAACTTGCCCTATATACGGCTGGAAGCTACGAGTCTCTAGGATTGATTTGTGGAAAATGTTCTGGCCTGAGCATGCAGTTGAGGCCTTGGATCGTCTGTGGATGCTGTGGAGAGCATTTTTTTGAGGTCGTCACTCCAACTACACCCCTGCGGATCCTACAAGTCGATTGGTATAAGAATGTTGCCATCCCATCGGAGAGCGATGCCCGAAGCCCATTGGTTATCACCCAAGTCGTGCAGGAGGCTGTTATCCTTGTCGCAACGACTACCCCAGGACCCAGCGCACCGATCACTCCTAGAGGCCCAACTATTCGGACTGATGTCTGAGCCACCCGAGAGAAAAGCACCGGGGCCGGGTATGACGGCGAGAAGTGGGCGTGATGTGCCTGTGGGGGAACTGACACCAGTGGCCGTGAAGGAGGATGTCATAAGGGTGCCAGTCAAGGCGCGAGCCAATCGCAATTATATTCCGGCCAAAGAGTGCTGGACCATCTCAGATTCAGACATTCCGTCTGATGGAATATCGGAACTCTTCTCGGACACTTCGCCCTACTCAGGGAATTGGGGAGAGAGTGATGAAGAGTTAACCAGTAATGTGTAGAAGGACAAAACACCTGCTACTACTACCGCAAGTGTGCAGATTATGCTGTCAGCCAGTGAAGCTCCGCTAATTAGCATTGCTAGGTACTGTAAAGAGGATCAAGGGGCTCGATGGGTCCCCAAAGCTCAGCCTACTACACCTATGCATAACCCAAAAGGTAATCGTAAGCCAGATATGGTTGTTGGGTGTTCAGTCCTGCGCACATGTTTTACCCGGGTATGGAGACCTTAAGACCCTGCCTCAGCTGTAAAAAAAATCCAACGTATAGTTATATAGAAAGTGGCAGAAGACTACGGGTACTTGTATCCCTATATTCCCTCTCACCTGGAAGAGGAGATTATGGAGAGGGAAACGCAATGGGAGGATGAAGCCGTCCGTGAATTCCTATAGATCCCTCTTGGGACTGACTTTTTGAAGTTGTCACCAAAGATGTCAGGGAAATACCTCTCAGTGCAAAATACCTGGGGCTATGGCCGTAAAATTAATCTGGACAGCTTGATCCCCCGCAGGCAGACGAGAAAGATGCTAAATATTATGTTGTTACTGTAAATGCCAAGGAAGAAGATGTAACACTGCCAGATCCCAGATATTATTGGTAAAGTCTCATCAAAGTGATACCATCACCTTGTGGATTACAAATATGAGTTTTGTGATGTCAAGGACGCTACGCTGACAGCCACCTTGCACACCCATTTAAAGTGTTGTAAATGGGGAACACCCCAGAAAGCTGTATTGCCAGGACTGTGCTGGACTGAATGCAGCCGGCAGTTACAGAAAGTGATCATCTGAGCCATGTTGGCCAAAAACTAGAGTTGTTGAGGTGTTTCACACTGAAGAGCAATCTGTAGACTTCAGCAGATTGTTGGTTGCAAATTAAGAAAATCTCTTTGTCTTCGGCTGTCGTGTGGACAGACTAAGGTTACTTTTGCCGGGGGGGGGTTCGTGTCCCAAAGTGTGGTCCCTTGCATCCAGGCTTGACTGCTTGTTGCTTGAGATGCAGTCATGCCCTTTGTGCCCGGAGTTGCCTTTGGAAAAAGAAAAGGAACTGCTGGGAAATGTAGTCCATTTGAAGTCAAGTTAATGAACGGCAACATGTCATGGACACTGGGCATGTAGCTAGTTAGAATAGGTTATGATAGAGGGATAATTGTCTATTTACTTCAAATAAAGGACTCATATGCATATATCAGGACTGTTACTGATTGAACCATTGCTGAAGTTCTATGCTGCTTAGGAAAGGGGGTGGCATTCTCAGTGAGAATGGGGCCTGCTTTCATGATGTAAATAATGTAGACATGTATAGGATGCCTTTACACTTTCAAGCTGCCCTCGGCTGACGGTCAGTTCTAATCACTGTGTACATATTGCACTAAGTTCTTATAGGGTAGGATGCATTTGCATTATTTTGATTTCTCTCGTTCAGGTGTTGCTGTGTCGGTGCGTCTTCCTTGGCTAAGGAGAGACAGGGATCTAGCCGGATAACAACATTAACCCTTTTTATATTTGTTACCACTGTATATATTAGATAGATAGTTAGTTGGCAATACTATTGCTTTACCTGCCTTCAAAAATGTACATAACTATTTTTGATATTTGAATGTCATACATGACTATTTTCATGTGATACCAATGTTATTCATGTGGTACGCCACACATATGTTTATTTTATATTGGTATATTGGTAAACTCTTTCCCCGTTTCCTCACCCATCCCAGTTCTTTTGCCAGGACATTCCCTCTCAGGCTTGGTAGCTCAAATGATCTTTTTTTCTGCAAACTAAGATATGTAGTTTCTTGGGCAGGGGGAGGATGTAGCACCCTGGGGTTTAGTCAGGGATGATGCTCCTCACAAATTTACTTGCCAGGAGTAGTTTCCCTGGTCAATTGTTAGAGATCTATTGATTTCTCCCTAAGCTTAGCCTGGTTGTCCTTTTCTCTTCTACCACTAGGTGGCTGGGTACTTGGTGGTATTAGATATGAGAAGGACAACAAAAGGTCAGGTTATGGGTATATCGGGTATCTCAGCCAATGGGCAGGGGTTTTCTTGAATCCCTTGGCCTGCTGGGAGAACCTATATATTCGGGTGGAGTCAGGTGATCTGTGTTCTGTGCCACCAGGACGGCTGTCTGGAAGGACATGTGTCGTGTGCCCCAGGCTGCTAGGCCAGAGATTGGGTCTATCCTGGGGACATCTGGCCGTTAGGCTGTGTGGGGGCCTATTCAGAAGTAAGAGAGCAGCGCAGGGTTGGGATTGCGGCTAGCAGTCCAACCAGAAGTGACAGTTCTGTCGGCTGGAGAACCTGTCAGTGGTCGGAGGTAGAAGGGAAGCTGTCGCCACAAAGGGACTAACCACCCTATTACCAGGCACCACAATGAGTAACTGAAACAAGTACTGGAGCAACATTCTCACCAAACAGGCCTTGTGTGTCAAGTTATCAGAGGGTTTAGTGAGAGACCGGGAGCTCAGTGTTGAAGAACTACAAGAGGCAGTTGTAGTGAAGCTGAAGGAACTGTATGTTTAAGTTAAACATAACAGTTTAAGTTGAACTGTTAGAGACTGTTGCCATAGGAGACAGCATTCCTGCATGTGCAGATGTGGCACCTTGCTAGGGCCTTTCCCTGCATGGCTATCCTCCTATTGAAGTCTCGGAGTCTGCCAATTGAATTTACAACTACTTAAGGGTATCCCTATCCCTAACCCTCTTTTCCCCAAAAATACAAGGACTGTTAAGAGAAATAAAATCTCTTTTACATTCAAGAAGTGTCTGGCGCCCAATAACTTTGTCCACCTTGTACCCACTATGCCTCACAACCCACCACATACAGAAGGATATCAGCTATCTTTGGTCTGGAGAGTTCTCATTAGACTGGACAAGGTCAGAGACTTTGCTACAGATAGAGTATATAGGTCAGCCTTGGGTATATAGATCAGCATTACAGAATACATATATATACACATATATATATATATATATATATACACACACACACACACACCCTATGTCAGCATTTGGTATATAGCACAACACCCCCCACCCCGGGATCGCAGCTCTGACAGGAACCCCCCGGCTGCTCTGATAACACCCCACCCCACCCACTCGCAGCTCCTGGCACTGAAAGCACACACAGCACCATGCAGGAGGTACGACACTTACCGGGCTGTGGCTCTCCTCCTGCTGTGTCTCCTCCAGTGCGGGCAGCAGCAGTGGCGGCGGAGTCCACTCCTCACGCTTCCTCCGCTCTCTTCCGCCAAAGCAATGGGCATCCAATAGGATCTCCTGGCGCTTTGGCCAATTGGGAAACAGGTCTCACTGACCTGCCTCCTGATTGGCGGGAAGCACCGTAGTGTGAGAATAATGAAAATCCATTTGCTATGGTCACGCAATTTGGTGGGATCGGTGCGCAGAGCCCACCCTTTTTTGAAGTCTATTAGAGCCTCTGGCTTCAATCAGCTGCTTCAAAAAAAAAAAACACTCCCTCCCGCCTCTGCCATAGGAGGCCATGAATCTGGCGTCCTGAAAGGGGCAGATAGAGGGTCAGCGGCAGGAATAGGGGGCATGGCGCCCATGCGTCCACAATGCACGGGCCGCCACTGACTTTAACCTCTTGACACCGGCCGCACACATATATGTGGCCCTGTTAAAACAACTTAACGTGCTGAGATTGCACTTCCTGTAAGCTCCTAGGACAGTAGCCGGCAGGGATAGGTAAGCGCAACATGCCACCCTGCCTATCCACCACCTGTGGGTGGGCTCCTATGTACTCCTGGCTCCCCCTCATCCCTGCAGTGCTGTCGGGTTCCCCCCTTCTCGCCGGCTGCTGCGGAGGATGCTTCCATAATGGAGAAAAGGGAAGGCACCAGTAAATGTGTCATTTACCGACCCCTTCCTTGTCTTAATGAATAGAGTCAGTGATCCGTACCGATCACAGACTGTGGTCATTCATAACTGAGGCATAGTAAACTGTCTCAATGGTAAAATATGAAATATCAGAGGTCTGTCTAGACCCCTGATATTTCACCAAAGCCCTCCAAGGCGGCTCCTAAAAAAAAAAAATGTAAAAAAAAAGGATAAAAAATAAAACTGTAAAAAAATAAAAAAATAAATAAATAAAATAATAATAATAAAAAAATTATAACAAAAATAAAAAGCTACTGACCCCAATGGTGGAACTACCAGGATCACAAAGGTTTTACTTTATGCTTTCGTGTACCGGTGCCCTGAAGGTTTTAGTTATGCCTCTGGAAGGGTCACAAAGAAAAAACTCAAGTCATCATAACTAGGGTGTAGTCAACAATGGCCGTTGATAACCTGCAAGTCTTTTCTCTAAGCCTATTTCCAAAAATCACTTTGTCATTTAACAAGACTAAAGTCCACCTACTTGACAAGACTGTTGGATCTCCTGATCTTCCTGTGTGGAGTCCCGGGAATACAGAGGACGGGGACATCTCTCTGGGGGATTTCTGTTACTGGATCCATCTGTAAGAGACAAACATATAGTGAAATAAGGACAGTGATAGAATCTATAAACAGAGTGCCAGGGCCATATTTTCTCTGGTGGTTAATAACCAAAACCTAGATGACAGTCCCTCTTAGATCACATAAAAGCCAGACAGATGATTGGCAGCCATGCTTGGCCATTACAACACACAAGCCTTCTGTGTTTTTGATCCTCTCTGCAACTTTTAGTAAACTTCTGAAAATCTTGTCATGGATCATACCAAAGGATGGATGAAAGACTTCAAAACATGGGCCATCTCTTTAACCACTTGCTGGCCAAGGATGTCCCCGTACGTCCTTGAGTTGCAGTGGTTATACCGGGATGATGGTCACAGCTACAGTCATCATCCCGCTATCTTTGCTTTCAGCCGACAAGAGCAATAATTCTAGCACTAGACCTCCTGTGTGATTCCAAACTAGTAACCTGTAAAGGCTTTTAAAGCATCGCCTATGGAGATTTTTAGGTATCACAGTTTGGCACCATTCCATAGGCATACGCAATTTAAAAGCATGACCTGTTGTTAGAGATCTATTTACTTGGTGTAACATAATCTTTAATACTTTACCAAACAATTGGGTATTATATTGTGTTTTTGCAAAAAACTCATTAAACTTTATTTTTTTAATTGTGTTTAAAAAAACCACTGTGCAAATATCCTGAGATATAAAAAATATGCAAAAAAAAAAAATGGGGGGGGGGGTCAAACTGCGCTAACAAAACCCACACTAAATACAAAAACCAAGTGAATAAGTGAACAAAAAAAAAAAAATCATACACAGCAGCAATTCTCCTGAATAACATAAATACAATACGACATAAGAAAAAAAACATAGAATCGCGCTAATTAGATACTAAATGTGAAATTAATCATATTGTTAGAAAACATACATAAACTGAATAAGTAATGAATCAGGACGACTCACTTCACTCATAAATAATATTGCTAAACCACAGAAATAGTGACATGTGAACAAACTGAAAAAAAATCAAAATAAAAAGAGGAAAAATTTGAAAAATAATCCTCATACATATAGAGCCCCATATATTGAAGTGACTTGTGCCAAAAAAGATCTTGAGGAAGAAATCCACCACCAATACAGAAGGGGTAACTGCTTACCGGAACCCCATGATCCCCCACTACAGAGGATCTGGGGAGGCTGGTAAAATAACTCCTGCAGGGTATAACCAACGGGACAACTGCTGGGCTATTTAAAGATGATGGCTGTTGTTAGACCTCCTCTAGAAGGCTCCTGATGTTCCCAGCTCTCCTCACAGAAAGATAAACTCAACCATAGATGTACATGGTAAAAGAGAACATAGGCGCTTCCATAGTGTAAAATTCTTTTGGTTTATTAAATAGTAAAATAAAATGAACACTTACATCAGTTCAAGTATTACAAGCCTTGTATGTCTGGTGCGCCGGCCGTAGCACACAGACAAACCCGTCCTACTGAACGATCATTGAAGACACGTGGAGACGTCAGCGTGTCGCTCGCCCTACGCAGCGTTTCGTGATAGGTCACGTCGTCCAGGGGCACGAGCAGCACGCTGAGTCACCTCCCTAAATACCCACACACTTAACCAGACCTCGTTCTGAGCCTAACCACTCCTTAGGTGTGACTTTAGCGCTACAAGCTAACACTGACTGCAGGATCCCTGCAGTCAATTGAATTCAGAACATTAATGGCCAGAAGTATCATAAATGTCTTGCCTAAACCCATCCCATACAACAAGAAGAGATTGGTAATAAACTCTATAGAAAAAACTATATAACAGGTTGTATATAAAGGACGGTATATTAAACCGAACCGGAAGCCAGCTAAAAGCTCTCTACAGTGCCACCATAACCACCACATTGGACGCCACCAAGTGGTTAGGTTTGGTATTGCCACCCATTAAAAATAATAAGTTAGAATATAGTAAAAATTAAAAAGGTTTAAAAAGTTTATTATCAAAAAAATTTTTTTATAAAAATAATTGAAAGAACCTTACAATAATCCATAGAAGCTCTCGTGAGGGGATACTATTTGACCCGAATATGAAAATTTATCAATGCATAAGTATATTCAGAATCACATACAGTGATGAAACTAAATCCAAGGTGAACAAAGCCTTATGCCGCGTACACACGAGCGGACTTTACGGCAGACTTTGCTCGGCTGACTTTGACGGACTTTCTGAATGAACGGACTTGCCTACCCACAATCCACAAAAGTCCGTTGAATTCGTACGTGATGACGTACGACCGGACTAAAACAAGGAAGTTCATAGCCAATAGCTGCCCTAGCGTGGCTTTTTGTCCGTTGAACTAGCATACAGACGAGCGGACTTTTCAACCGAACTCGATTTCGACGGATTAATTTAAAACATGTTTCAAATCTAAGTCCGTCCAACTTTTGAGAAAACAAAGTCCGCTGGAGCCCACACACGATCGAATTGTCCGACCAAATCCCGTCCGCCGGGCAAAGTCTGCCGTAAAGTCCGCTCGTGTGTACGCGGCATTAGGCCCAAAAGATTTTATCAGGGGGCAAAGATTGAAGATAAACCCCCGACAACACAAGAGCCTTACTAATGCTAAGCTCATGGGCATAACCATGATAGGCCACTTACTAAAGCAGAACCCAAATAATAAGGTCTATAAAGTCACCCCGCAAATCAAAACCCATTCGGACAAGCCAAACCCAGAATTGAGGTCTGGTCAGTAGACATAAAAAAATTCTCATATACTCTAAATTCTCCCTCTCACCAGAGTCTCTTTCCTACTGTCAAGATGTTACAAGCTCCTACTATAGATGAACACTGGAGATGGTTTTAATGTTTGGTGTCCTCTAACACTGTCGACATAATGTGAAAGCCGTCATGCATTGGTTATGAAAGCGTTCACATCCGTGTCGACATTCAACCCGAAAGGGGTATAGGTCTTCAATCTATGGATCCAGGCCATCTCTTGCTTAGAGATTTCCCGGACCAATGAGCTCCCCCTCCAGTGGGGTTTGTACTTATCTATTCCTATAAATAGAGTGTTAGCCGGATCCCTATTGTAAACTAGGTCATAGTGCCTAGACACTGGGTGTTTTTCAAAACCCCTTCTAATGTGTTTGTTTAACCACTTGACCACTGGGCACTTAAACCCCCTTAATAACCAGACCAATTTTCAGCTTTTGGTGCTCTCACATTTTGAATGACAATTACTCAGTCATGCAACACTGTATCTATATGAATTTTTTGTCCTTTTTTTCACACAAATAGAGCTTTCTTTTGGTGGTATTTAATCACCACTGGGTTCTTTATTTTTTGCGCTATAAAAGAAAAAAGACTGAAAAATCTGTAAAAAAATTAATTTTTCTTCGTTTCTGTTATAAAATTTTGAAAATTAGTAATTTTTCTTCATATATTTTGGCCAAAATTTATACCGCTACATATCTTTGGTAAAAATAACCCAAATTAGTGTATATTATTTGGTCTTTGTGAAAGTTATAGCGTCCACAAGCTATGGTACCAATATCTGAAAATTGATCACACCTGAAGTACTGACGGCCTATCTCATTTCTTGAGACCCTAACATGCCAGAAAAGTACAAATACCCCCCAAATGACCCCTTCTTTGAAAGAAGACATTCCAAGGTATTTAGAAAGATGCATTGTGAGTTTTTTGAAGTTGTCATTTTTTCCCACAATTCTTTGCAAAATCAAGTTTTTTTTTTTCGTTTTTTTTTTTTTTACAAAATTGTCATATTAGCAGGTTATTTCTCACACACCACATATGCATACCACAAATTACACCCCAAAACACATTCTGCTATTACTCCCGAGTATGGCGATACCACATGTGTGAGACTTTTACACAGCGTGGCCACATACAGAGGCCCAACATGCAGGGGAGCACCTTCAGGCGTTCTGGAGCACCCAGGCCAATTTTTGACATTTCTCTCCTACATGTAAAAATCATCATTTATTTGCTAGAAAATTACATAGAACCCCAAAACATTATATATGTTTTTTTAGCAAAGACCCTAGAGAATACAATGGCGGTCATTGCAACTTTTTATCTCGCACGATATTTGCGCAGCAATTTTTCGAACGCGTTTTTTTTGGAAAAAAAACAGTTTTTTGCTTTAAAAAAAAACAAAACAGTAAGGATAGCCCAATGTTTTTGCATAATATGAAAGATGAAGTTACGCCAAGTTAATAGATACCTAACATGTCACCTTTCAAAATTGCACACGCTTGTAGAATGGTGCCAAACTTCGCCACTTAAAAATCCCCATAGGCGACGCTTTAAAATTTTTTACTGGTAACAAATTTTGAGTTACAGAGGAGGTCTAGGGCCAAAATTATTGCTCTCGCTCTACCGATCGCAGCGATACCTCACATGTGTGGTTTGAACACCGTTTTCATATGTGGGCGGGACTTACGTATGCGTTCGCTTCTGCATGCGAGCACACGGACAGGGGCGCTTTAAAAAAATTTTTTTTTTTTTTATTGTTCATTTTACTTTAATTCTTTTAGTTTGGCACTTTTTTCCAAAAAAAAAAATTTTTTGATCACTTTTATTCCTATTACAAGGAATGTAAACATCCCTTGTAATAGGAATATGGCATGACAGGTCCTCTTTACAGTGAGATATGGGGTCAATAAGACCCCACATCTCACCTCTAGGCTGTTCCTAAAATTAAAAAAAAAAAAAAAAGATCATGGCTTCGATCGTAGCGGTGAGTCGGTAGAAGCACCGGAGGGCGGCGGGAGGGGGGGGCGTCTCCTCTCGCCTCCCGTAAGAACGATCAAGCAGTGTAACAGCCGCTATGATCATTCTTATGGTGTAGGGAATCGCCGGCTGAAAAATATGATATCTGAATGATGCCTGTAGCTGCACCCATCATTCAGATATCCCCGCACAAAGTCAAGGACGTCGTATGACGGAAGGCGGGAAGTGGTTAAAACGCTTTTTTTTTTTTTTAACACAAAGTTGTCCATTTATACAATATTTCTAACACATAACATGTACATACCAAAAATGACCCCTCAAAATAGATTCTCCTACTCCTCCTGAGTACTGCGATACCACATGTGTGAGACTTCCACAGCCTGGTCATATACAGAGGCTGGGTATGGCTGAGCATGGCTGGGTATTGCAGAGTATCGCCGAGTATGACTGGGTATGGCAGAGTATGGCTGGGTATCACTGAGTATTGCAGAGTATGGCTGGGTATTGTGGGGTATTGCAGAGTATGGCTGGGTATCACTGAGTATTGCAGAGTATGGCTGGGTATCACTGAGTATTGCAGAGTATGGCTGGGTATTGCGGGGTATTGCAGAGTATGGCTGGGTATGGCAGAGTATTGCGGGTTATGGCAGAGTATTGCAGATTTTTGCGGGGTATTGCAGAGCATGGCTGGGTATGGCAGAGTATGGCTGGGTATCACAGAGTATTGCAGAGTATGGCTGGGTATTGCGGGATATTTCAGGGTATTGCAGAGTATTGCGGGGTATTCCAGGGTATTGCGGGGTATTCCAGGGTATTGCGGGGTATGGCAGAGTATGGCTGGGTATGGCAGAGTATTGCGGGTTATGGCAGAGTATTGCAGATTTTTGCGGGGTATTGCAGAGCATGGCTGGGTATGGCAGAGTATGGCTGGGTATCACAGAGTATTGCAGAGTATGGCTGGGTATTGCGGGATATTTCAGGGTATTGCAGAGTATTGCGGGGTATTCCAGGGTATTGCGGGGTATTCCAGGGTATTGCGGGGTATGGCAGAGTATTGCGGGGTATTTCAGGGTATTGCGGGGTATTTCAGGGTATTGCGGGGTATGGCAGAGTATTGCGGGGTATGGCAGAGTATTGCGGGGTATTTTGGGGTATGGCAGAGTATTGCGGGGTATGGCAGAGTATTGCGGGGTATTCCAGGGTATGGCAGAGTATTGCGGGGTATTCCAGGGTATGGCAGAGTATTGCGGGGTATTCCAGGGTATGGCAGAGTATTGCGGGGTATTCCAGGGTATGGCAGAGTATTGCGGGGTATTCCAGGGTATGGCAGAGTATTGCGGGGTATTCCAGGGTATGGAAGAGTATTGCGGGGTATTCCAGGGTATGGCAGAGTATTGCGGGGTATTCCAGGGTATGGCAGAGTATTGCGGGGTATTCCAGGGTATGGCAGAGTATTGCGGGGTATTCCAGGGTATGGCAGAGTATTGCAGGGGTATTCCAGGGTATGGCAGAGTATTGCAGGGGTATTGCGGGGTATGGCAGAGTATTGTGGGGCATTGCAGAGGGAATTGCAGGGCATGCAGAGTAGTAGGGATGGCTGAGCATGGATGGATGGCTGGATGTCTCTGTGCAGCGCTGTGGGCACTACAGATGCAGCCCACAACGCTGCAGCCATCCATCCATCCGCCTCTCCGGTCACTGTGTACCGATCGGTACACAGGAGGGGAGGAGAGGGGGAGGAGAGGAACCGGCGTCATCAGATGACGCCGGTTTGTTGACATGTGATCGCTCCGTCATTTGACAGAGCGATCACATGGTAAACGGCCGCGATCAGCGGCCATTTACCGGGATCTGTGATGCGCCGGGTCCTCTGGACCCGGCGGTCACGGATGCTCTCGAGTGCGCGCCCTAGGGGGCGCGCGAGAGCAGAATTCTGGGAGGACGTCCCTGGACGCCCTCCCAGAGTAAAACAACCGCCCTGTAGCCGTCATTTGGCTATGGGCCGGTTGTTAAGTGGTTAATTGTACGCACATAGCTCTTTTGGTCCTCCCAACATACTGCAGCCCACATGGACATTGTATGAGGTAGACCACCCCCTCAGTGGAACAAGTGATAAAGGGTTCCACATCAAAGGTCCTCATTGTACTGTTTGATGTGAAGGTGCTAATTCTTCTGTCCTTACATTTGTTCAGGGAGCATACCTGACAATTTCTACATCTGTAGTATCCTGTGAGGTTTTGAAAAAAACTTTTATTGTTTTTTGGGGGGTCTTGAACACTCGGAGCAATTTTATTGGCTAGAGGATGCCCCTTTAAACACAATCCTAGGTTTTTTTTTCTTATAAAAAATATGCAACATCCACCACTTTATTCTCTAGGGCCTCTGTTTAAAAAAAAAATACATTACATATATATATATATATATATATATATATATATATATATATATATATATATATATATATATATATATATATATATATATATATATATATATATATATATATATATATATAAATATAATATATAATATATGTGTGTGTTTGTTCTGGGCTCTAAAGATTATGATTTTTGCATGTAGGAGAGAAGTGTTCAAATTGGCCCGGTAGGCAAGTGGTTAAAGAAGACGTCTCACTTCCATTTTTAACCACTTGCTGAAAGCGAATTGACGCTTTACTGCTACAGTGCGGGCCGGCTGTACAGAATCAGGTGTGTGTGCATATATATATATATATAGAGATAGAGATATATATATATATATATATATATATATCTCTATCTCTCTATATATATATATATATCTGATTCTGCTTTTTCGGTTTTTCATGCCAATGGACGACTGCTGGCACCCCGCTGATCGGTGAGGAAGAAGACAGGACAAAGCTTTGTCTATGTACACAAGACAGAGCTCTATCCTGCCAGTGGGGATGTGCCAATTTTTGTTTCCCTGCGAAGCAGGGAATAAAAACCAGCACATCCCTTAGTGAAAGCAGCACACTGTACACACAAAAACACTGGCTAGGCACACATTTAACACTTTGATTGCCCTAGATGTTTAACCCTTTCCCAGCCAGTGTATATTTTTAGCACTGATCACTGTATTGGTGTCACTGATTCCCACAAAGTGTCAAAAGTGTCAAATTTCCTGCCATAATATTGCAGTCCTGCTATAAGCCACCATTACCAGTATAAGAGAAAAAAAATTTCCAGTATACCGTATATCCCATAATTGTAGACACTATAACTTTTGCACAAACCAATAAATATACTCTTATTGGGATGTTTTTATCAAAAATATATAGCAGAATAAATATTGGCCCAAATTTATGAAGAAATTAGATGTTTTTAAAATTTTTTATTGGTTATGTTTTATAGCAGAAAGTAAAAAAAATGTTCAATGTCAATTTTCTGTCTCTTTTCGTTTACAGCGCAAAAAAAAAAAAAAAGAAAAGAAAACCCAGTGGTGATCAAATAGCACCAAAAGAAATCTCTATTTGTGGGGAAAAAAATTATATAAATTTAATTTATGTACAGCGTTACATGACTGCGCAATTGTCAGTTAAAATAACGTAGCGTTGTATAGGAAAAAATGGCCTGGTCATGAAGGGGGTAAATCTTCCGGAGGTCAATTGGTTAATAATGTGTTCTGCTTCCCAGTGGACAAGGTACATGTAGTCCCATATGCTGTCTAAACTAAGCTAGCTGTAAAGTCCGTCAGGGCGCCCTTTCTACCTCCACAGCAGTCCAACAACGCAGCTAGCAAGGAGATGGCTGCTTTGAGAGACGGCGCTTCTCTTCATCTCCAAGCCTGGAACATTGTATCTGTCAAAGCAGCCATCTCTTTGCTAGCTGTGTTGTCGGACAGCCATGGAGGGAGTAAGAGCACTCTGTCCAGCCTCACCGCTAGCCTTAGACAGCATATAAGAAGATGCAACAAAACAATACATGTTCTTTGCTCCCCGGGGAAAAGAACACATTACTAAAAAATCAAAGGGAGACTTCTTCTTTAATGACCACACCTCCTTTTTCATATCACTGTGAATTGCTTCTTTATTTAGTGTTCATGACTCACCTGAGCGGATCTCTATAGGTATGTGCTCCTCTTTGACCTTTACATTGATTTCATTTTCATCTTTGACATTTCTCCATGTGTCTTCGGGGTCTGTGAATAAAGATGAGAGTGAAGCCCCCTGTACTGAGATGTATGAGGGACCCCAGAGAGTGTGTGTGGGGGGAGACTGGTCACGTCTCTTGGCTGGTAACACACAATGACATGATGCGAGGAGGAGAGCCGGAGTCTAATAGAGGCTGATGGCTCCTGACTCCCCCACTGGGCACATACTGTCTCCCCATTACTGTCTACTGACAGAGGAGGGGGGAGAAGAAGAGATTGTTGAAGTGACTGAACAAGGAGAATCTGGGATTATTTTCTGGATTGAGACTGTATTCACACCTGAGGGACGCAACGCGTTTGGCTTCAAAGCAGCTTTTCTGAGTTTAGTGTTTATTACTCACCTATGGTGATATATGGAGGAATTTCCTTCTTTTGAATAGCTTGTAGTTCCTCCTCTTCATGTTTGACCTTTGTCTGAGTGGCTCTGGTGTTTGTGAATAAAGATGAGAGTGAAGCCCCCTGTACTGTGATGTATGAGGGACCCCAGAGAGTGTGTGGGGGTGGGGGTCTGATAACACACAATGACATGATGTGAGGAGGAGAGCTGGAGTCTAATAGAGGCTGATGTCTCCTGACTCCCCCACTGGGCACATACTGTCTCCCCATTACTGTCTACTGACAGAGGAGGGGGGAGAAGAAGAGATTGTTGTAGTGACTGAACAAGGAGAATCTGGGACTCTTCTCTGGATTTAGTGTTTATTACTCACCAGTGCTGATCTCTGGAGGGATTTCCTCCTCCTTACATGGGTCATCACCCGTCAAGTATGGATCTTCTTCATCTTTTATTTCAAATGTAAGAAAACTTTTACTCTTAAAATACAAAATAAAATGCAACTAGAATGAGCCACTAAGCAAAAATCCAACTAATATAGAGTATTGCTAAACCTTCTGTGCCACCTACCTGATCCTCCTGAGGGATCTCCTGATCTTCCTGTGTGGAGTCCCGGGAATACAGAGGACGGGGACATGTCTCTGGGGGATTTCTGTTACTGGATCCATCTGTAGGAAACACACACACTGACTGAATACATTGTTTCTATGTCTTTATATCAGAGGATGTGTGTATCTAGGTGGATCCTCAATACAAGGAATAAAAGTCTCTTCTTACCCGGTGATGTGAGGGCCAGCTGGCTCGCCATAATGATGTCCTTGTACAGATCCTTGTGTCCTTCTGAATACTCCCACAGACCACTGTACTTGGAATAATCTTAACTCTTTGAAGCGCCCACTGCAATAAAATCATTGCTAAAACTTTAATAGCAAAACAATTATAAGCTGTAATGCACATAATTCCATTATCCATTAAATCGTTATGGTGGAACGCCTGGCAAAACCAAGGTATTTTAGGATAGAAAGTGTAAGAGTAGTCCTCTCTTGGGTTTTTACTACTGTCTGTGCCCCCCATTGGGGAGATTTCCCCTCACTTCCTGTCCTGATAACAGGAAGTGATGAGAAAACTTCCCAACCTCCTGTCCTGGTAACAGGAGGTGAAGAAAAAACTTCCCAGCATAGCCACATGCAGCAATAATGAAAAAAAACTGACAGAGGTGTTCACCCTTTCTACCTCAATTCAAGAGCCTAGCAAGCTCTACACATCAGAGGACTTGCAGGAAGATGATGATGTGTGGAGGTGACGTGATCCCCCCATCCAGTCCACACACAGAGTGCTGGGACCCCCTTCTCTCATAATAAGAAGACATTATTACCTCCTCCTTACTGGGCACACACTCTCCAGATCCACAGCTCCAGCAGCTGCCGGAAGCACAAAAAACTTTGGCTGTGTGTACCTTAATTGGACTACAACAAAATGGCCGCCGTTCTCTCGGTTCTCGCGTCACCATAGCAACCAAGCTGCTGGGCGCCCGATGTTGTTCTTAGAGAGCTCTGTCCTCCAGGTAAGTTATATACAGGGCAGCCGCAATGTCGCCGCAGAACTCTTTCTCCTTATGAAATATTCATTGTAGTATTCCTTATTGATTCCCAAGCTATACATTGCATAACAATACATATTATTATTAATAATAATAATAACGCTCGATCAACAATCGGTTCTGAGCTACAGGAAAATGGCCGTGGCTTTGCTAGAGAGGTATTTCTTCAGTTGTATGACCTCTAGCGTCTGCTTCCCTGAAAGTGGGAACTGAGTTGCTAAGCAACACCAGGAAGCCCAGCTGCGTTCTGCGCACATCCCGATGACCCGCCTGCTGACTGGTTGCTACGGCGAGGCGCGCGCTCGCAAAGGGAATGGAATTCTGTGAGGAAACCGGCGGCCATTTTGTTGTAGCCCTGATAAACAATCTATTGCTTGTTTTTTTTTAAATGTTTCCAGCAGCTGGAGGGGATGTGAGGCTGGAGAGTGTGTGTCCAGTGAGGAGGAGGTAATGATGTCTTCTTATTATGACAGAAGGGGGTGCCAGCATTCTGCGTTGGCCTGCAAGGGGGAACCCTGTCATCTCCACAAATCCTAGATCAGGGGTCTCAAACTGGTGGCCCTCCAGCTTTTGTGGAACTACAAGTCCCATCATGTGTCTGCCTGAGGGTGTAATGCTTGTAACTGTCCTCCTTGCAATGCCTCATGGGAGTTGTAGTTTTGCAACAGCTGGAGGGCCACCAGTTTGAGACCCCTGTCCTAGATAGTTTATGTATTACATTTTACTGGGGTTTTTTGTTGCAGTTTTATTAATTTATTCCAGTGTGAGTTGTATGGAGAAGTCGGTATTCAAAGTATGGAGTGGGAGTATATAGAAGGACACAAGTGTAGCACGAACCCCCGAAGGAGCTGCTGAAATATTTTGGGTTGTTACCGTCACCCCTTTACCTGTAGTTTCACCACATCAGGAACCTAGAGTCCATGTTGAGCTTTGTATCCAACAATGTATGCACCAGTCACTTTAGTCATTTTCCAATGCTTTAATGAAAAAAAAAAACTTGAAAGAGGTAGAAAGGAAGTTGCAGGAAAATTCAAATACCTTTTTCACACTCCCTGAGGGATTGAAGATCTTAAAGACAATTATACCTTCAGTCCCACTCGGATAGGTCTCTCTCACTGACCTAGCAGCCGGAATGGAGCACAAACAAAAAGTCTCTGCCACAGACTTTAGAGAAACAAAATAGCTATATGATCCTCTGTCACAGGATGTAATGGTTTTAGATGAACAGCGACACAGGACCAGAATCTTTAAGCCGACCCGGCAGTACTGTGCGGTAAGTTAGGTTAGGATGCATCCTCCAATTGAGTCACCAGGCCCCTCTTGAGACACCAGCCTTCTGCACGGTCCTCTCCAAGATGAGTCCTCCCCTGGATCTTCTCAGTTACTTGGCTTCTTCCCGCAGGACAGACAGCACAGGACCACCTCTATACCAGCGGGCCCCAGACGACCTCTGGGCCCACTTATAGTAACGCAGCCTCGGGCCAGCATGGTCCAGAGACTGAAAGGAAGCCGTCACATACCTTTAGGCCAGGAGGGCCAGCAGGTAAAAGAGAACCTGGCGTCTGCTCCTTAAGTACTCTCTCCCAGAATGCATAGCAGTGGACCACCTCTACCGAGTTACCTCTGAGAAAGAAGAGCACTCAATACACTTCAGCCTGTTGCTTTTCAACACCGGCCTATGGTGACAACGACACCTACAGGCGACAGTGTGAAACTGCACACAACACAGCCAATGCTGGAACAGAAGCTATGTTAGCCATAGATTAAATCTGAACTATGTACAGAACAGATAACCCACTAAATTTACATATAAGCGCCTGATCAACAGGAGCAGGGCGCTACACAAGGATCTGTACAGGAACGTCATGATGGCGAGTCAGCCGGCTCTTACTTATAATTTTTTTTACTATTCAAGTTTTATTAATGATTTTATTGATTTATTACAGCGTGAGCTTCAGACAGTCAAGATTATTCCAAGTACGGCAGTCTGTGGGAGTATATAGAAGAACACAAAGATCCATACAAGAACGTCACTATGGCAAGCCAGCCGGTCCTCACACCACCAGGTAAGAGGAGACTTTCATTTCCTTTAAAGGAAAGAAGGGTTTCGAGGATCCACCTAGATCAGGCTTTCTTATCCAGGGTTCACCCAGAGGTTGTTAGGGGTTCCTTAAACAGTGGTGGATTCATCTTTTTCTCAAAAAAAGAAAAACAAAAAAGGGCAAATTTCTACTGACACCAATGTAAGGGGGCTCTACTACTCACCAGCAATGTAAGGAGGCACTGCAATGAAGGGGGTAATCTTTTCACTCACCACCAATATATGGGGGAACCTATCCACTGACCACTATTGTAAGGGGGTGCTACATTGTTCACAGTCTGTATTTAACAGTTTACAAATTATTATGTTTTATATTAAGAATAATGTAGTCGGTCAGAGCAGGAAGGTGTTGTAAGGTTTGCCAAATTCTTTATTCTTTCCTTCAAAACTTTCCACAACTTACTAATCATGCAAATGTGTCATCAGCAGTAGACAAAATCATTTTATCCCCTTAATCATCATATTACACTAGGCCAGATGGGAGCCTCATTATTCTGGGAGGACATCATATAAGGTCCTCCCAGGATTGCGCACCACGGGCCACACTTCAGCACGTTCTGCCACCTGCTGTATCCACCACATGGCTGATGACAGATCACTGTACCGGCCTGTTGCCTGTACCATGTGATCGCTGTGGCCAATCACATGACAATAGTACACAATCAGTGGCTTTGTTTCATGCCATTCTTGTGTACTATTGTGATGAGCTCTTTGATTGGTCACAGTGATCACATGCTACAGACAGGGCCAATCACAGCCTATCTGTACCATGTGATTAGCTGTGGACAATCACAGCTAAGCACAATAGTAAACACTGAACAAATAGTTTTCATTTAGAAAAAAATGGTTGTTTATAACTAAAATGCACTGTTTTAAGCAATCATAGTGTGTAAAAAAAAAAAAAAAAAATCTTGATCACTTTCCCAGGGTCGTACAGTGATACTAAGTACTGTGTTATTATGGTAACACTGTATTGCTCTGGTCACTGTATGTGAAAAAAAATGTAAAAAAAAAAAATGTAATAAAAAAAGAAAGTTTGCTGAAGACAAGCATTACTGAACCATGTCCTGTGGTCTGGTGAGACCAAGATAAACTTATTTGGTTCAGATGGTGTCAAGCGTGTGTGGCAGCAACCAGGTGAGGAGTACAAAGACAAGTGTGTCTTGCCTACAGTCAGGCATGGTGGAAGGAGTGTCATGGTCTGGGGGTGCATGAGTGCTGCCGGCACTGGGGAGCTACAATTCATTGAGGGAACTATGAATGCCAACATGTACTGTGACATACTGAAGCAGAGCATGATCTCCTCCCTTCGAGGACTGGGCCGCAGGGTATTATTCCAACATGATAACAACCCCAAACACACCTCCAAGATGACCACTGCCTTGCTAAAGAATCTGAAGGTAAAGGTGATGGACTGGCCAAGCATGTCTCTAGACCTAAACCGTATTGAGCATCTGTGGGGCATCTTTAAACGGAAGGTGGAGAAGCGCAAGGTCTCTAACATCCACTAGTTTTGTGATGTCCTCCTGGAGGAGTGGAAGAGGACTCCAGTGGCAACCTGTGAAGCTCTGGTGAACTCCATGCCCAAGAGGGTTAAGGCAGTGCTGGAAAATAATGGTGGCCACACAAAATATTGACACTTTGTCCCGATTTGGAATTTGGACATTTTCACTTAGGGATGTGTAGTGATCGTGTATATGTATTAATATTGGGTGTATAGATAATTAATATTTAGGTATTATTATAATGATGATGATGTAAGTACTCTTCCGCAGCAACCCAATTCTTCCAGAGAGATGCACTTTAATGACTTCCAACACAGAACAAAGTCCAAAGTCCACAGATGACAAAAGGATCCGACAGAGTATATAATTCAGAAACCCATATTCCTAGGTCTGTGTCTTCCCAGCCATACACAGACAAGCCTCTCCTATACACAGACGAGCCTCTCCTCAAACCTATAGACTGAATGCCGTGTTATATTCACTAAATATTGAATGGCTGAGCAATTTGATTGGCCATTTCAATTTAGGAGTCTTTCAAACAGACAACAACCCCCAGCCGTGAACAGTTGCAGTCATAAACCGCCCCAATTTGCATTCCCGCATATCAACATCAACAAGTCCCCTTTAGATATATGTAATTAGATTAGATTAACATACCACCTGAATACCCTTTGAAATGTTCAAATAGACTTGCATAAGATTAACACATCAAAGAGTCTTCAGCTGTTAAAATTCAGTTGGACAAATCAACCATTCGGTCAACATTGACTGCATGTGTACATACACACAACAATGTCCCACATAATTCGGTGAACATATTACAACATATACCCCCACTTGGGTCGGTTCTAACTACTAGAACTGACCCATAAATCAAACAACAAAAAATATCAGTATGATTTAAGGTACTGGATGCTTTACAATGGCTCATATAAAATATGAAGTTGAAACTGGTTACATCTCTCTTCGCCAGCCTCTAAAAAATCCCCATGAAACAGTTATTAGATAATATAACTTTTAGACCATGACTGGAAAAGGATTTGTTAAATGTCAGTGGCCCATATAGCGCGATCTTGAATATTGCGCAAAGACGAGCTGATGTCACAGTCCATTCTTCGGTCTGACTTCATCACATCTCTCACCATCTCACTGAAAGTAAACTTGGTATGCTCTGGGAGCTCCAATCCACATAAGTCCAGGATTTTTCCATCTCCAGGCTCAAGTTTTTCATTTTTAAAGATGCTTTTACGCAAACACTCTACTTTCATCTTTATAGTAAGAAGAACTATCAATGTACCAGCACTCACTTTCAAGGTCAAAAGGTTTGGATATGGCAGTAAAAACTGTGCTTTAAACTATTTTCTTGCACTTGACATTCATGAGTCCATCTTGCAAGCATTTTACAATTCACATCTGCTTCTTTCCATTTCCTATTTGAACAATGATGACTGGGATGTGTACCTGTCAAGTATCAGAATTTGTTGATTGCCAGCCACAATTTGCTTTTGTAGTTTGCTGTAGGCCGACCCCTCATTGTCTTCAATAAAGCAGTTACTTGGATCATTCAGTCCATAATTACACTTGAATGGTATACCAACATATACATATACCCCCACACGATGGTTCAGATAGAATCAGCTTGACATCAGTGTTTATCAGATCTTCTATCCAGACAAAGCGGCAGTGGAAATTCTTGCCAGTATCTTCACCATGAAAGGTAAAAACTTCTTTTTCATCCATATATGTCATAGCCTTTAGCATATTATAAACAACTGAATCAACAAAGTTTCAAATCATGACTAGAGTGATGAATTTCACTCACCCCTCTTATAAATTTAGGAAAACCACCCAACATACTATAATTTATGCTATGCCAAGCCATTGTGCAGCATCTCACCTTAGATGTCAAATATATTGATCAATACGCATTATGTAATATGTACAGATGTTATGAAAATTATTTTAGGTTAAAATGCCTCTCTTTGGTTTTAAGATAAAGTTCAAGAAATAAAACAAACAAAAATAAAAAATGAAAAGCAAAATATATCAGGAAAAGGGAGAAAAATTAAAAAATTAGGGCGTTGAAGAAAAACGAAAAAAAGGTCCATTGCTTGATGAATTTCGAGAGAGTCCATGAATGCTTTATAATTCCATGTATAGTGGTATATTGTCTATTCAGCATTTCTCCCATAATTCTCCACCACTATTCAATTTCAGACTTCTGCTATTCACATGCAAGCATCTTCAGACGTCCCTGAAAAACAAAACTCTCCAACAAAACTAATTAGCAAGGTCCTTAAACATTGTTTGAAGTTAAAACAAAACACTATTTACACGTTTACAGTTTGGAGCTAATTCACCCCCACTGCTAGAGAAGTGTCATCTGCATTCAAAAACAGATCTGGAGAATATACATCTTGTACATTCATGACACCCTGTATCCCCTTCAACTGCTCTAATAATGTATCACGTTCCCCTCTCATCTTGTCATACTCAATTTTCAGCTGGTCATATTTGTGTTTTAACTGAGAAAACGGTATCCAAGTCTTTGACCTTTTCTTATTAATATTTTGGTCAGCTCTGTTTTTCATATTAATATCACCAATGTTTGACCCGGAGAGTCCTCTCTGGGTGTCATCATAGGATATTATCTTCTGATCTTTATGCTCAGTATTTGTCCTAAACAATGTGGCTAAATCAATTTTGACAGCCTGCTCATTTGACTTTCTCCATAAATGGTCTGCTCTCAACAATATGTCTTTTAAATCATGAGGATTTGGGGTAACTAATAAGATATTTTGTTTGATATCTTCATGCAAAGCATCTAGAAACATACTCATATGTATCAAGCCCCCACGCTCAAATGCAAGATTATTACCGACCAATAATTCCATAATAGTTGCTATCCTGTGTGACAATTCATAGGGAGATTCATTTTGCATTTGTTGGATCTTCCCATGAATAGTAACATCAGAACGTTCACCATACAAAATACATAATAATTCCAGTAATATGTCCCTTGTCCGCAGAGGCTGAATACAGATCTGTTTAATTCTCATCCAAAGACCACTTCCTATAGAATGTTGCAAAACTCTTTCTAAGTCAGATGGGTTGAGATTGTACATATCTCTGACTTGCTGCACGTCACAAAACCATTTTAAAAATCTGTTTAAATCATGGTATGGAACCATTCCTATTTCTTTAAGAATTGCGTCTAATAATTTTGGTTTCAATGGCTTCATTACAAGCTGAACTTCACCTGTATTATTATTATTGTTATAAACTGTGGTAGTCACAGTGGGGGCAGCTGGTAATGCATTATCAGATTTAATATGAGGTTCTATTTGCTGCAGATTGCTGAATCCAAGATTTGATGCATATCTGCATTCCTGAGATCTCTTCTCTAATTCCATAATTCTTAATTTTAATCTCTCATTTTCCTCTGATAATTCATCACAACGTTTAGATTTCTCAAGTAAAGCTTCTCCAATGGTAACCGCATGCAATTTTAAATTTACTGTCTCGGTGTCTGATTGGTTTTGTAACCTCTCACAAACACTGTTGCTATTATCAACTGCCTTCTGTAACTGGGTAATTTCCTCAACCTTATTATTCAAAGAACTTTCCATTGTTAGACAGCAAGATAACAAGCCCTGTATAATACAACCTTTTCTTTTACTTTCTGAAATTTTGCTATCAAAAACATTTTTCTCTAAAAATTCCTTCATCATCGTCCACGTCTGCTTACATTTTTCTGGAATTTCATAAGGACCGCCATGGCGCTTAATACATTTTAATACCCATCTGTTAACTTTATCAGAACTGACACTAGCTTCACACTGAGTAAGCATTTTGACTATATTACTAATAATTTAAAAAAAAGAAATATTTTACTCACCGCATTAGTTACTCCTTCAGCTTCCAGTTCAGGTCTTCTGGTACACGACACAGTCCTTTTTTTTTTTTGTTTTCAGTCTCCAGAGAATAATTCTGGGGTTCCCAACTTGTTTAAATTTGTAGACCAGACTCTTTTATGTCACAACCAGACATTAGAGTCACAGCACAGCTCTTGGTTCTTCATCAGACTTCTGTCCAACTCACAGGATTGTTGTCACCACCGACTTCTGTTACTAAGTCCGAAAATGCTCTTCTGGTCGCATGAACGGCACCAAATGTAGTGAACGTGTATATGTATTAATATTGGGTGTATAGATAATTAATATTTAGGTATTATTATAATGATGATGATGTAAGTACTCTTCCGCAGCAACCCAATTCTTCCAGAGAGATGCACTTTATTGACTTCCAACACAGAACAAAGTCCAAAGTCCACAGATGACAAAAGGATCCGACAGAGTATATAATTCAGAAACCCATATTCCTAGGTCTGTGTCTTCCCAGCCATACACAGACAAGCCTCTCCTATACACAGACGAGCCTCTCCTCAAACCTATAGACTGAATGCCGTGTTATATTCACTAAATATTGAATGGCTGAGCAATTTGATTGGCCATTTCAATTTAGGAGTCTTTCAAACAGACAAGTCAACATTGACTGCATGTGTACATACACACAACAATGTCCCACATAATTCGGTGAACATATTACAACAGGATGTACTCACTTTTGTGAGATGCTGTGTGTGTGTATATATGTATGTGTGTGTGTGTATATATATAAAATATTTATATATATAAAATCAGGGTTTTTTTTCCAAATTTGTGGTCTTATTTTTTTGTTTTGTTTTTTTAGCTGAAAAAAAGCTCTATTTGTGTAAAGAAAAAAAAAAAAAAAGAAAAAAAGTTATTTGGGTACAGTGTTGCATGACCACGCAATTGTCATTCAAACTGTGACAGCACTGAAAGATGAAAATTGGCCTGGGCAGGGAGGGGGTAAAAGTGCCCGGTATTGCAACAGTTAAACAAGGGTTCCCTGAGACCCAAAAATTATTTCAGGGGTTCCTGCAGGGTACAAAGGTTAAGAAAGTCTAACCTACTGTGGATACACATATCCTCTGACATAAAAACAATGTATTCAGTCAGTGTGTGTGTTTCCTACAGATGGATCCAGAAACCAAAATCCCCCAGAGAGATGTCCCCGTCCTCTGTATTCCTGGGACTCCACACAGGAACATCAGAAGATCATTCAGGAGGATCAGGTAGATGGGATAGGGGTTCTTTCTCATTTTCTAGATAATGTAAATCTGCTTTATATATTCTGTACAGAGACTGATATGTTTAAACCTGATGTATGTCATACATTGGCAGCCTTGGGGGGTTTTATACACCCTCAACTCATGTACACATCATCAGATGAAAGCAGTGGGATGTAAGGTTGCCTGATCACTTCAATGGACCCCGAAACATGCACTCCCCACCTGTACAACCCCCCCAGCCGATCAAACCCCCCAGAGATCAGCAACTGTTTGCTGATCTCTCCTAGGTAGTAGTAATCCAGGCGCTACATGTATTAAGCCACTTCTGGTTTCGGCTGATGCTTTCCCTTTCTGTTGTAGTGAAGAAGTTAATGGAACATAATTTGTGCTCTGCTAGCTTCACTGGAGTGCATGGGATCCTCTAACTAAAGATTAAACTTACACAATCTTTTTTTTATTTTTAAAAATCTGCCTTTAATATCACTTTAACTCTAAACTGATAACCTTAAAGGGGTTGTAAACCCTCATTTTTATATTTTTTTAAATAACAAACATATCATACTTGCCTCCACTGTGCAGTTTGTTTTGCACAGAGTGGGCCCCGATCATCGACTTCTGTGGTCCCCCCGCGGCGCTCGCGGCTCCTTCCGTCAATGATAGACCCCTTGGAAACAGCGCTCTCCCGAAGGGGTTACCTTGCAGGCGCGCTCCCAAGTCCAGCATTTGCATCCATAGACACAGAATGCCGGACTCGGCCCCGGCGCCCACGTGATTGAATTTGATTGACAGCAGCGGGAGCCAATGGCTGCACTGCTATCAATCTCACCAATCAAGAGCTGAGAACACTGGGCAGAGAGGTACAGCGTGTCTCCTCCGAGGGAACAAATGGGCTCAGGTGAATAAAACGGGGGGGCTAGGGGGGCCGGTCAGTGTCAGAAGTTTTTTCACCTTAATGCATTAAGGTGAAAAAACATAAGGGTGTACAACCCCTTTAAGACCGTTTGAAGTGTCACCTAAGGAAAGTTTTAGGTATCGTAGTTTGTTACGATTTCACAGGTGTGCTCAATTTTAAATCTTGACAAGTTTGGTATCGTTGAAATGTCATCTTTTATATTTTACAAAAAAAATGTTTTTTTTTATTGTGTGCACTAAAATTAATTTAAGTGTATATGTTTTCCTGAAAATGTACACTTGATAAAAGGCTGTGCATGTGACAAAGAAAAAAATTAAAGCAACCAGCATTTTTTTCTCCAGGGCCTCTGCTTTCAGAAAATATATCATGTTGAGGGTTTATAAGTAATTTTCTAGCATAAAATGCAGATTTTAACATGTATGAACAGCAGGTGGTTAATGAAAAATAAATAATTGCACTAATATATGTGACATAAAAAAACGGAACTGCTACCCCTTTATTCTACAGAGTCTCTGCTTTCAAAACATAAATAATGTATAAAGGGTTTTAACTAAACTTCAGGCCTAGAATTATTATTTAACATGTGTGCAAAAAAAACACAAAAGGGTTTATGGTGGCAAAATGGTTAAACTCAAACTATAGTAGTTTTTTGTATTTTTGTTATGTAGGATAAAAACCTGATTTATGTTAAAGTTGAAGTTAAAGATGAAGAAGATGAAATGCTGTATGTGAAAGCCGATGATCCATGGAAGAAGGAGGAAATCCCTCCAGAGATCAGCACAGGTGAGTAATAAACACTAAATCCAGAGAAGAGTCCCACATTCTCCTTGTTCAGTCACTACAACAATCTCTTCTTCACCCCCCTCCTCTGGCAGTAGACAGTAATGGGGAGACAGTATGTGCCCAGTGGGGGAGTCAGGAGCCATCAGCCTCTATTAGACTCCGGCTCTCCTCCTCACATCATGTCATTGTGTGTTACCAGCCAAGAGATGTGACCAGTCTCCCCCCACACACACTCTCTGGGGTCTCTCATACATCTCAGTACAGGGGGCTGCATTCTCATCTTTATTCACAGACCCTGGAGACACCAGAGACACTCAGAGAGACGTCAAAGCTGAGGAGGCTGAAGAAGGACCTGTGACGATTAAAGAGGAGGAAGATCCAGAGGTCAGCACAGGTGAGAAGTAAACACTAAGCTAACATTCTAATTCTTCTCCACTCTATCCAAAACTGAAAAAAAATTGGAGCTGCAGTTTCTCCACAATTATAAAAATGAATGTGTCCCGAAAATTTTATGGTCAGAATGTGGGCCAAGAGTTCAATGCATAGCCCAGGATGACAAAACATCCCACAAATGGACATCCTTTCAAGAATACAATGACTAGTGATTGGCAAACTTGGATGTTCTGTCACCCCATTCATGTTTTGTTTCTTCCAGATGGACAACACAACAGAAAGAACCCGGAAAAGCCTCTCGTCAGCCCTGCAAATGGTGAAATGACAGATGACACCAACTCTTCAGAAGAAAACTCTATTTCCAAACATCTCCATCCAGTTTTTCACAGTACAGACCTATCTTTACATGCCTCAACACATCAAGGGTCTTTTTCTGACCACTCACCCAACACCACTCATTGTTGTAAAATGGATAAGACAAACCCATCTTCAGCGTGTGGTGAATGCTTAGCCCAGAATGCAGACCTCACCTTATACCAGATAACTCATGAAGGGAAGAAGTTACATATATGTTCTAAATGTTTTCCCCAGAAACAGCAATTGTTAAGACACCAGAGAACCCACTTAGCCGAGAGACCTTTTTCGTCTTCGGAATGCGGAAAATGTTTTAGCTGGAGAACCAGGCTTATCGAACACCAAAGAGCTCACACAGGCGAGAAGCCGTATTCATGTCTGGAATGCGGGAAGTTTTTTTCCCAGAAGTCCAATCTTATAACACACAAAAAAGTTCACAAGGGGGAGAAGCCGTATTCCTGTCTTGAATGCGGGAGATGTTTTAGACAGAGAGACAATCTTAGTTTACATCAAGGAACTCACACGGGTGTGAAACCATATTCATGTTCTGACTGTGAGAAGTCATTCTCGTCAAAATATTTACTGATTATTCACCACAGAGCTCACACAGGGGAGAAACCATTTTCATGTTCAGAGTGCGGAAAAAGGTTTTCCCAGAGAGGACAGCTTATCTCGCATCAGATGACCCACACAGGAGCAAAGCCATGTTCATGTTCCGAATGTGGGAAGTGTTTTTCTGAAAGCTCACACCTTGCTGTCCACCAGATCACTCACACAGGGCTTAAGCCGTTTTCTTGTCCCAAATGCAATGAATGTTTTTCCCGTAAATCGTCTCTTACAAGACATGAAAAAGTTCATATAGGGGAGAAGCCGTATTCGTGTTCGGAATGTGGTAAATGTTTTACTGAAAAAGCAAATCTAACTGTCCATCAAATAATTCACACCGGTGACCGCCCATATTCCTGTTTTGAGTGCGGGAAAGGTTTTACTAGTAAATCAAATCTGGCTGCTCATAGTCGACTCCACACAGGAGTGAAGCCATATTCATGTTCAGAATGTGGTAAATGTTTTTCCCAAAGAGCCCATCTTATTTCGCATCAGAAAAATCACACGGGCGAGAAGCCCTATTCATGTTCGGACTGTGGAAAGTCCTTTGCTGAAAGGTCATACCTTGTTACGCACCAGACCACTCATACCGGGGAGAAACCGTTTTCTTGTTCTGAATGCAGTGAATGTTTTTCTCGCAAGTCGTCCCTTTTAAGACACAAAAAGGTTCACACAGTACACATGCCATTTTCGTGTTCTGAATGTGGAAAATGTTTTCTTCAGAAGTCTTCTCTCCTCGCCCATGAAAAAGTTCACACGGGGGAAAAACCGTATTCGTGTTTGGAATGCGGGAAATGTTTTTTCCGGAAATCTTGTCTCATCAAGCATGAAAAAGCTCACACGGGGGAAAAGCTGTATTCGTGTTCTGAATGCGGTAAATGTTTTTCTGAGAAATCATATCTTGTTAGACATCAGACAACTCACACGGGTGAGAAGCCATTTTCTTGTTCTGAATGTGGTGAATGCTTTTCTTGGAAATCCTCCCTAATTATACACAAAAGAGTTCATACAGGAGAAAAGCCGTATTTATGTTCAGAATGCGGGAAATCTTTTTCTCGGAAATCTTCTCTCATTACGCATGAGAGAGTTCACACGGGGGAGAAGCCGTATTCTTGTTCAGAATGTGGGAAATGCTTTACGGACAGGGCAAACCTTGCCACACATCAGATAATTCACAAAGGAAAGCTCCCTTATTCCTGTTCTGAGTGCGGGAAAGGTTTTGCCAAGAAATCAAATCTGGCTGCTCATAATCGAATCCATACCGGAGTCAAACCTTATTCATGTTCGGAATGTGGAAAGCGGTTTTCACAGAAATCCTCTCTAGGAACACATCTAACTTCTCATAGGTGACAACAGGTTGCTTCGTCAGAATATGGTGGCTAAATTAAGGTATACACGTGTGGCTTCTTCAGACATATCAGTCTGGATGCCACACCATTTCCTAAAACCCAATCCATCCAAAACCAAGCTCATAATATTTCCTCTTCCACATGCATCTTCCTCTGACTTCTCTGTCAAGATTGACTATCAACCCGTCCCCGCATGTCAAGGTGCTAGGTGTTTTCCTGAATTGTGAACTCTCCTTTGGAACCCACCTCTAATCACTGTCCAAAGCTTGCATCCTCAACCTATGCAACATCTCTAAATAATGACCATTCCTAGCCAATGACCTAACTGCAATGCTTCTAAGTCACTCCCTGGTCATCTCTTGCCTTGACTACTGCAACTCCCTCCTCATTGGCTTACCTCTACATAGGCTTTCTCTCTTCAGTCCATCATGAATGCTGCTGCCATATTCGTCCACCTTACCAACCGCTCAGTGTCTGCTATTCTTCTCTGCCAAACCCTCCACTGACTTCTGCTCACCCAACAAATTAAACTCAAAATACTATCAACAACTTACAAAGCCATCCACAACTCGGCCCCCAGCTGCATCACTGACCTAGTTTCAAAATACCAACCTAATTGTTTTCTTCATTCCTCCCAAGACCTTCTGCTCTCTGTCTTACTTGTCACCTCCTCCCATGGCCGCTTCCAAGACTTCTCCCATCTTATGAAACTTCCTACACCAATCTGTCTGACTATCTCCTACTCTGTTCACTTTTAGGCAATCCTTGAAAACCCTTCTATTCAGAGATGCCCATCCTGCCTCCATCTAACAACTGTACTTTTACTTTCTCCATCAGCTCATCCCCCACAGCTATCACCCTTTGTATCACTTGACCCCCCCTCTTGGATTGTAAGCTCTAATGAGCAGGGCCCTCCAATTCCTGCTGTATTGAATTGTATTGTAACTGTTTTCCCCCATGTTGTAAAGCACTGATCAAACTGTTGGTGCTATATACTGTAAATCCTCTATTATAATAATATAACCATCGGGTCCTGCAAGATGAATCTGATTTTAACGTTTTCAGTGCCACTAAGTACACTTCTTGTACCTTCTACATGCTAGGAGTAGATTGAACATGACATGTAGATTATGGAAGCTTAAAGACCTGCTTCAGAGAACTTTTACATTTGCTATGCAGCATATACGATTCAAGTTTTGACTTTTTTTACGTGAACTTGTATAACTTATGTGATAATTTTTTTGACCTATAGGAAAATACTTATCTAGATATAAACAAACATTTTTACTAACCTGTCTTTTCTTTAACCCACTTACTTTTACTCTTCTCCAATTTCCATCCAGAGCAAGCCGTTCTTCATCTTGGGCTATGTCCACTCTGACGTAGAGGGTGGGGATGTGCTCTCCAGTTGATTGGTTTGGAAGCAGCTTGACTAATGATTGACCAGGCTCAGCCCCATTTACTATGTTAACAGACTGCGCTGTTGTGCATGAATGTATATGTTTATTTCTCTATAAAGAGACGATCAAAGAGTGTTAACTCTTTGATCGCCTATCGGAGCAGCTGGCCGCACTGTAATGCCGCGTACATATGATCGGAAATGGCGCCAGAAAAACTCCAATGAGAGCTTTTTGTCGGAAAATGCGACCGTGTGTATGCTCCATCGGTCTTTTGATGGCGGAATTCCAGCCAGCAAAAGATTGAGAGCATGTTCTCTATTTTTCGGTCAGGAAAAGTTCCTATTCAAAAATTTGTTCGTCTGTATGCAATTCGGACACTCAAAAAATCATGCATGCTCGGAAACAATTTGACGCATCCTCAGAAGCATTGAACTTAATTTTCTCGGCTCGTCGTAGTGTTGTACGTCACCGCGTTCTTGACGGTCGAAAGTTCAGAGAACTGTTGTGTGACCGTGTGTATGCAAGGCAAGCTTGAGCGGAATTCCGTCGGAAAAACCATCCAAGTTTTTTCTGACGGAAATTCTGATCGCGTGTACGCGGCATCAGATCATTTCTCGGGTGCACCGGCGGAAAAAGTAAGCCCGAGAAACACCATAGAGTGGCGGGAAACCACCGCTTCGGAAACCGTTCCAGTGACTCATGAGCCGCTCGGACCAGTTTCACGAGAGAGCCAACCAACTGCAGCAAAAAAGTTACCAGGGTTATGGCTGATGTTTTCAGCCTTCATCCTAGTAAACATCTTGCAAACCGCCATTTATGCAGAATCTCACAAAAGTGAATACACCCATTACATTTTTGTAAATATTTTATTATATCTTTTCATGTGACAACACTGAAGAAATGACACTTTGCTACAATGTAAAGTAGTGAGTGTACAGCTTGTATAACAGTGTACATTTGTTGTCCCCTCAAAATAACTCAACACACAGCCATTGATGTCTAAACCGCTGGCAACAAAAGTGAGTACACCCCTAAGTGAAAATGTCCAAATTGGGTCCAATTAGCCATTTTCCCTCCCCGGTGTCATGTGACTTGTTAGTGTTACAAGGTCTCAGGTGTGAATGGGGAGCAGGTGTGTTAAATTTGGTGTTATCACTCTCACTCTCTCATACTGGTCACTGAAAGTTCAACATGGCACCTCATGGCAAAGAACTCTCTGAGGATCTGAAAAAAAGAATTGTTGCTCTACATAAAGATGGCCTAGGCTATAAGAAGATTGCCAAGACCCGGAAACTGAGCTGCAGCACGGTGGCCAAGACCGTACAGTGGTTTAACAGGACAGGTTCCACTCAGAACAGGTCTTTCCATGGTCGACCAAAGAAGTTGAGTGCACATGCTCAGCATCATATCAAGAGGTTGTCTTTGGGAAATAGACGTATGAGTGCTGCCAGCATTGCTGCAGAGGTTTAAGGGGTGGGGCGGTGAGCCTGTCAGTGCTCAGACCATACGCTACACACTGCATCAAATTGGTCTGCATGGCTGTCATCCCTGAAGGAAGCCTCTGCTAAAGATGATGCACAAGAAAGTCCGCAAACAGTTTGCTGAAGACAAGCAAACAGAGGACATGGATTACTGGAACCATGTTCTGTGGTCTGATGAGACCAAGATAAACGTATTTGGTTCAGATAGTGTCAAGCGTGTGTGGCGGCAACCAGGTGAGGAGTACAAAGACAAGTGTGTCTTGCCTGCAGTCAAGCATGGCGGTGGGAGTGTCATGGTCTGGGGCTGCATGAGTGCTGCCGGCACTGGGGAGCTACAGTTCATTGAGGGAACCATGAATGCCAACATGTACTGTGATATACTGAAGCAGAGCTGATCCCCTCCCTTTGGAGACTGGGCCGCAGGGCAGTATTCCAACAAGATAACAACCCCAAACACACCTCCAAGATGACCACTGCCTTGCTAAAGAAGCTGAGGGTAAAGGTGATGGACTGGCCAAGCATGTCTCCAGACCTAAACCCTATTGAGCATCTGTGGGGCATTCTCAAATGGAAGGTGGAGGAGCGCAAGGTCTCTAATATCCACCAGCTCCGTGAAGTCGTCATGGAGGAGTGGAAGAGGACTCCAGTGGCAACCTGTAAAGATCTGGTGAGCTCCATGCCCTAGAGGGTTAAGGCAGTGCTGCAAAATAATGGTGGCCACACAAAATATTGACACTTTGGGCCCAATTTGGATATTTTCACTTAGGGGTGTACTCACTTTTGCTGCCAGCGGTTTAGACATTAATGGCGTGTGCTGAGTTATTTTGAGGGGACAGCAAATTTACACTGTTATACAAGCTGTACACTCACTACTTTACATTGTAGAAAAGTGTCATTTCTTCAGTGTTGTCACATGAAAAGATTACCGGGGTCGCAACAGTCGCAGTTGCGATGGGGCCCGGCATTCCGCCACTGTGCGGGGGCCCAGCGGGGTTGCTCCTCACACACGGCTCTGAGCGGAGATCGTGTGTCATAGAACAACAGCACAGAGACACTGGTGGCATTAATGTTCTACTTGCCCGTCCGTCCTCTCTGGCACAGATGAGAGAGGACACACAGCTGATCTCACGGCTCCCCCTTCTCCCCCCTCCCTCTCCTGTGTGTTCCGCGGGAAAATGTGAGCTCCTTAGCTTCACACTTGACTGCCCGCGGAACACACAGGAGAGGGAGGGGGGAGAAGGGGGAGCCGTGAGATCAGCTGTGTGTCCTCTCTCATCTGTGCCAGAGAGGATGGACGGGCAAGTAGAACATTAATGCCACCAGTGTCTCTGTGCTATTGTTCTATGACACACGATCTCCGCTCAGAGCCGTGCTGTCCGGCACTGATGGAATCTAATAGCATTCACTGATGAGCACTAATAGAAGGCACTGATGAGCACTAACAGAAGGCACTGATGAGCTCTGATAGACGGCACTGATGAGCTCTGATAGAAGGCCTTGATAGAAGGCACTGATGGGCACTGATAGAAGGCACTGATGAGCACTGATAGACGGCACTGATGAGCACTGATAGACGGCACTGATAGAAGGTACTGATGAGCACTGATAGACGGCACTGATGAGCACTGATAGAAGGCACTGATGAGCACTGATAGAAGGCACTGATGAGCACTGATAGAAGGCACTGATGAGCACTGATAGACGGCACTGATGAGCACTGATAGAAGGCACTGATGAGCACTGATAGAAGGCACTGATGAGCACTGATAGAAGGCACTGATGGGCACTGATAGGAGGCATTTATGGGCACTGATAGGAGGCACTGATGAGCACTGATAGGCCACATTGATGAGCACTGATAGGAGGCACTAATGTGCACTGATAGGTGGCATTGATGGGCACTGATAGGTGGTACTGATGGGCACTTACGAATACTGATGGGCAGAACTCAGGCAGTATTGATGGGCAGAATTGAAGAGTACTGATAGGTGGCACTGATGGACGCTGTTAGGCGGCATTAATGAGCACCGATAGGTGGTGCTGATAGGCAGAATTGATGGGCACTAATAGGCGGCATTAATGAGCACTGATAGGTAACAATTGTAGGTGGAAGTGATGGGCACTGATAGGCAGCATTGATGGGCACTGATGATTGGGGCACTGATTATCAGTGTAAAAAATTTACTGACATTCTTGACAGTTAACGGCAGTCCTTTCCTCACACAGACACAGCATGTGAGGAAAGGGCTGTGGATAACTGGCAAGTCTGTTTACATGATCAGCTGATCACATGGTAAAGGGCTGCTGTAATTGCGCTGGATGCATGTCCCAGGGGCCTGTGTCTTTTCCTCAAAATCGGTAGGGGGCCGGAGGACATCAAGTCCACGGTACCCGCGGATCGGCTCCCGCTGTGTGTAAGGAACATACTGCGCATTTGCGCCCCCTTACCCAGAAGTGTCAAGACATGTATATATATACGTGATCTGGTGCACAGGTGCCACCCTGTAGCAGTAAAACTGCTATAGGGTGGACAGGAAGTGGTTAAGTAGGCCCGTGTGAATGAGACCATAAGGAGCGTAAATTGAAAATTCTGACAAAGAGGAATTGGGAAAACGCCCAAGCTCACCTCTAGTGCATCTAGTGTTCCGTGCATCTCTGTGCTGGCAGTCCCATTAATTTAAATTGGGACGCAACTGCTGCACAGACACAGCCACTGCTCCCAATCTAACCGCTGTGTGGATGCGGGTGCACGTCCCCAAATGAACACTGTTTGTGTTCAAGGCCACATGCTGTCAAATTGGGAGTAGCAGCTGTGTTCATGCAACTGCTGTGTCCCAATTGAAGTGAATGTGGTTTCCTGCATGGGTATGCGCAGAACACTTGTGCATGCCCCATGCGGGCAAATGCGGCTCTCGCGTCTTATGCTATAGTGCACCCCTGTGAATTAAGCTTTAAAGTGTTTTTCTACTTCCTGCAACCAAATTGGGATAACACCTACTTTATATTTGTTACATGTCCCCATTCACATAGCATAACTTAAAAACTATAGTTAAAAATTGCAGCTCTTAGATGCTCTGTACTGGACCCTCCAGCAAGTAAAAATCCTAGGTAGTTCTCTTTGTTTATGAGGGGTCTGGGCAGCTGTGTTTCTATAATTAACCCTGTTTGTACTCTGCAATCAGATCTTCATAATCAATTGTAACTAGATTTGAACACTGTATGTCTTAGCAAAGGGTTAAAAGTGTAGAGATTAGGTTTCTTTCACTGTATGGTAATGGGGACAGACTTGGGACAGGCTTACTCTAACATTGTTCATAATACCTTACAATCAGCCATGACACCTCCTCCTGAGAAACATCTAAAAGGTAAGAAATATATATATATATATATATATATATATATATATATATATATATATATATAATATATAATATATAATATAAAAAAAGAAAATATAGGCATGCTGTTTGAACAGGAACACACACACACTAGGGTTGATTTACTAAAACTGAAAAGTGCAAAATCTGGTCAAGATGTACATGGAAACCAATCAGCTTCCAGGTTTTTTTTTTGTCAAAGCTTAACTGAACAAGCTGAAGTTAGAAGCTGATTGGCTACCATGCACAGCTGCACCAGATTTTGCACTCTCCAGTTTTAGTATATCGACCCCGCTGTATAGTTGCGTTTTTTTTTCAAATTTGCCTGCAAAAGTTGAAATTTGCTGTAAAGACAGAAAACTCAGAGACTGAAAATAATATGAGAAAATATAAACATTACAGAAACATTATAGAAAATATAGGCAATTTGATCATTTTTAACACATTTATTCATGTTTATCACATGACTAAAAGGTAAGCCAAACAGTACACAAACACAACCTCCTCCTAGAAAAGGTCCAATGGTTGTTCTACGTACAGAATACATTATATACAGTCTATGGGAATTGATAAAGCTTGGCTACTAGCCTGTAGCACATACAATACAGGTAATATACTAATATAGAATAGTTTCTAACACTGTCCACTTGCAGCATATAGGTCACACAGTCTAATAAATTGGGACATTGCCCATAAAAAGATATAAGTCCACCCAACCGCAACAGCTACAGTTCAAGACTTCAGAGTATAATATGACCATTCCAAATAATACTAGTATAGTATTACTGTGTGCTCAGAATGGGGCAGCACAGTGACTGAGTGCTGAACATTCCTGCCATGCATCAATGGGGTTCCAGAGTCAAATCCCACCAAGCCATCCATATGAACTTGCCAAGTTGGCATGACTCCCATAAACCAAAAACATGCTGGGAGATTCGCTGGCTTGTGACCAAAACTGTAGAATGCATACATATGTGGGCACTGTGCAATAAACATTAGATTGTAAGCTCTTTTGGGGTTGTAACCAAAGTCAATGGTTCAATTCTCTCCATGGAGCACATTAAAAGAAAACCTTCAGAAAGGACTGAAGCCTAAGTGCAGCCAAATTAAGCCCTTGGCGCCGGCTCCTGCCTGCCATTTAAGGGCTTCATAATGCCAGAAGGCAGCATGGGGCTTATGGCCAAGTGACCGCTGTGATTGGCTGTCACGGCGGTCACATGATCATTAACCGCTGGGAGCGCACTGTGCGTGCTCTCGGGCACAGCTGTATTGGCGCTATTGCACGCAAATACGTGGCCACTCGGCACAAAAGCCTGGCCGCCAAGAGGCCGCATATTTCTGTGCGCTCGGCACCAACAGGTTAAAAAATACAAAAATCAGCGCAATGAGCACACAGTACCTTACAATCAGTAGGATGTGTTCCGTGTGCTGAAGCCTGTTTGGTTAGATGAAACCCTCCTCTGTCCATGCCACCGCACACCAGCTCTGGGCAGAACTGAGGGGCTGTCATGGGCTCTCATCAAGAGTGCCCAACTATGCTTGCCCTTTCTCCCCAGCTGCTCCATTCAAGCCTTTACCATAGCTTCTATGAATGCAACATGATCAATGAATGGAGGACGGGCGGATGATTTATAGGTCCACCTCCTCCATTCATAGATCCTGTTTCATTCATAGAGGCTGTAGTACAGCTTCTCTGATTGGTGGAGCTGGGCAGAAAGGGTAAGCATAGCCAGGCACTCCTGATGAGAGTCTGTGACAGCCCTTTAGTTCTGGTAGAGAGTGACTTGATGTCCCGGGAGCCGCACATCAAGTCAGGACCTGCTGTATGATAGTGAATGGCAGTCTTAGCCTGGACCCCTGCCAGGCCACGCCCCCAACACATTTCAACCCACCCACTGGAGCCCCTTAGTTCTGTTAACCCCTGCTGCACCGGAACATTACAGTGGTGAGGCAGAGGGGGAAGGCATGAACATAAGAGGATTTCACCAAACAGAAGAGGAATCGGCACAAGGAACACATCCTACTGACTATAAGTTATGCAAGATTACAGAGACAAGCCGCGGGAGGGTGGGGGGCCATGAACGGAGGAGGATTTCACCAAGCATAAGAGGTATCAGCACAAGACACATCCTACTGACAATAAGTTACAGTGACAAAGTGGGATTGGGGGGGGGGAGTGCGTGAATGGAAAGGATTTCATTAAACGGAAGAGGCATCAGCACAAGGGACACATTCTACTGACTAGAAGTTATGTCCATTGTGCTGAAGATTACAGCAACAAGGTGGGGGTGGGGGGCATGAACAGAGAAGGATTTCAATAAACATAACAGGCATCCGCACAAGGACATCCTACTGACTGTAAGTTACGTCCCTTACACTTAGGCTTTAAAAGAATTTCCCCACATTATAGGGAAAATATCAGTGGCCATGTTTTTTGTAATTTTTACCCTCATTTTATTCATGGCCATTTTTTTGTAGCACCAATATTAACATTTGCTTACTAATAACACCAAAACTTTATTCAACTAGTCACAACCACTGAAGGTATCGCAGGAAGAAAGAAAAAAAAGGACAATTATATGTAGTCCAACAACTGTCCCTAACTTAAGAGAAGTAGCACTCATTTTGTTGTAGTCCACAACATGAGGGAAGGAGGTCCAATAACATGTTGGACTTTAAGATAATAAAAATTCAAAAGGTGAAGAATGTGTTGGGATTGAGGCTGCTAAATCATGTTTGGGAGGGGAAAGCTGATTTGGAAAACTCTCCCGAATGTTGACACATACTGGAATTTTAGTACGAACCATTTGGGATTGAGACATTTTAAGGCTGAAGATATTTCTTTGGGATAGATCATGTTGTTTCTTCCTTACTCCAGAGTCTGAAGCTGGATAATCACATGATCCACATTTGAGAAACTTGAGAGTGAAATATGTGCGATAGGTACCAGAAGAGTTAGACCCCTGCACTTTTCAGCCGCAAGTGGGGAGCTCCCCCCCCCCCCAAAAAAAAGGTAAAAAGTCCAGTTTTGCAGCACTTTTAAAGTGCTTTTCAGGCGCTTTGGAAGCGCTGCCCCTTCAGTGCAATGGGCAGGGGCAGGTTGGGAGCGATAAATACAGCGCTCCCAACCCGCCCCAAAGATGCTGCTTGCAGGACTTTTCCTAACGTCCTGCAAGCCGCACCACCCCAGTGTGAAAGCACACACTGCACTGAATGGGAGGCAGTTTTCATGTGCTATTTCTAGCAATAAAAGGCCTGAAAACTGCCTCAGTGTGAAAGGGGTCTTATGCCGCGTACACACGGTCGGACTTTATGGCAGACTTTGCCCGGTGGACTTTTCGACGGACTTTACGACAAACTTTCTGAATGAACGGACTTGCCTACACACAATCCACCAAAGTCTGTCGAATTCATACCTGATGACGTACGACCGGACTAAAACAAGGAAGTTCATAGCCAGTAGCCAATAGCTGCCCTAGCGTGGCTTTTTGTCCGTCGAACTAGCATACAGACGAGCGGACTTTTCAACCGAACTCGATTTCGACGGATTAATTTAAAACATGTTTCAAATCTAAGTCCGTCCAACTTTTGAGAAAACAAAGTCCGCTGGAGCCCACACACGATCGAATTGTCCGACCAAATCCCGTCCGCCGTGCAAAGTCTGCCGTAAAGTCCGCTCGTGTGTACGCGGCATTAGAGTTCAAGTCTTGTTGCAACTACTCCTTTCCTTAAGCTTAGCGATACTTTTTGGGAACTAAGATGGCATTTGCCTGTTTTGGAGTTGGACCATTGTGTCCTGGCTACTGTTTTTTTGGATCTATTTTATATGTACAGTTGGCCAATAAAGGAATTATTTGCATGGCTCCAAACATTATTCTACGGTTTTTGGTCCTTATGGTTTGGATATGTTATTCTTTATTCTTTGCTTAATGCTAGTTTAGTGGGCTGCTTCTTGGGTTCTTCCAAGTTCACTTCACCAAAACCCGCATATTTCTTGCAACCAATGTATTATTTGAGAACAGAAACACTTCCCTTTAACACTAATACTGAAGCCACAGATGTGCCCGTCTCCCAAAACAGTTACATTTAAGGCATGCCTCTGGCGATAACTGTCAAGGTTGTCAGTGTTGGTTTAGCTCTCAACCTACCTTTTGGACCTGCAATCGGCTGGTGTCATAGCTGATCTAATGTGCAGCACCATGGTAACTGTAGATCTAACAGAAGCTAAGATTGCAGTTTGCTTTGGTGTAACGCATAGGAGGGCTTATTTTCACTTTAAGTTTTGCAATCAAGAAAATCTCTTTTTTTGAGTACTGCCTGCCAAATCCTTCACTGAGATGCTGGAGGTGCAGGGTGTTGAAGGACACAGAAATAAGTTGAAAACAATGAAAAAAAACCCCAACATAATGGGCATTTTTATACTGCATTTTCTGACAGAAGTTCTAGCTTTTTTTCTGCCCCTAGTGTGCATAGACCCAAAATGTCATTTAGGATTTTGAGTGGCTATGTATGATTGTTTAGAGGACCTCAGTTTCTCTGGGTTCTTTGAAGGCAAGCGACTGTTCACTTTGCAAAGGAATTTTCCCCAGAGCTTAGTAAATGTCGTAGACATGCTCACGGGGTGCACCTGGTGTGCCTGGGCACATCCTAATCAACCTGTGCAGTGCAGATTTACCCTGCTGTAAGAATAGCACCGCATTCCTGTTAAAAATCGCACGCAATTCTTTGCAGTGCAATTTAAGCCCATTCATTTTGTATGGATGCAAATAACACCGCAAAGGTATTGGTACTCGGTATTGGCGAGTACTTGACTGAAAGTATCGGTACCCGTAATCGGCGGGTGCACACCTTAATAGAATAGGCTAAACTTCACCACTTTAACCAAGCTCTGGTTTTCACTAAACTCATACAGGAGGTCCCCGAGTTACGAACCTCCAACTTGCGAACGACTCCTACTTACGAACGGGAGGCGGCGTGACGTTCTGCACATGCAGAACTTTTAGACAGCGGACACATCGGAAAACAGCGGAAAACATCGGAAAACGACGTCTGCGCATGCGCGGCTACTTGACAGAACATCAGAAAACATCAGGAAACTACGCCTCTGCCATTCTGCGCATGCGCTTCCGACTTACGAACAAAGACGACTTAAGAACAAACAGGCAGTCCCTAACCCGTTCATAACTCGGGGACTGCCTGTACTTCCTGATATAAAAAACGTATTGGTGCAACCCTACCGCCCACGTTTTAATACATTTATAAAATGTTTGTTTACATGTATTTATAAGAATGTGTGTGTCTATGTGTGTGTGTGTGTGTATATATATATATAAAAGCTTTGGGGTGCACACCCTAATAGAATAGGCTGCGCACGGCTATGAATTTGGCCAAGCTCTGCTGACTTCCACCTTCTAAAATAGGCTGCACACGCCTATGGTAAATTTGGTCAAGCTATGCTGACTTCCACCTTCACCAAGCTTCACCACTTTCACTAAGCTCTGGGGTGAATTCCCTTGTAGAGTGAACAACCAATTTGCCTTTAGTAACTCAACTCATTTGGGCCTCCCAGTCTGCTCGAGGTGCCACGGATGCTAATGACACAGTCCTAGCCCCAAAAGGACACTAGAACATCCAGGGCGGAAAATTTGCACAATTTTTCTTAAAGTGGTTGTAAACCCTCCCTAGTGACTTTTATCTATAGGTAAGCCTATAATAAGGCTTACCTATAGGTAGTGGAAATATCTCCTACACATGCGCCGTTTAGGAGATATTTCACTGGTAGTGCACCGATGATGTAATCGTCGCATGCGCTGTGAAGAAGCGGACCTCCGTGCCGTTTCTTCCCCCAGCGTGTGCCGTTACTGACGGCTCCCACGCGCATGCACGGGAGTGCCATACTAGCCCATTGTGATTTTAATTTGCAGGCTTTGCAGGGAGCAAAAGAGGAACTAAAACCCATCAGGGTTACTTCCTCTTTAAGGCGAATTGACTTAGAACCTTACGTTTCTAAAGACCACTGTAAGACATTGCATAGGTTTGGTATGGGATCTTCTGCTTGAGTGGATAGGTTGTTCTACAGGAGGGCAATAATTAAAAAAAAAAGGCATGAAAACAAGAAGGCATCAATCTCACTGTGCATACCCATTCTTAGCTGCCAAATTCTGATGTAGGAGCCTTTTGAACCTTGTGGATATTGAGATGTGACACCAGGGTAGACTTATAGGAGAACCGTTTCCCGCATTCAGAACAGGAATACGGCTGAGCACCTGTGTGGACTCGCTCATGTCTAATCAAATCTGATTTATCGCTAAAGCATTTCCCGCATTCGGAACATAAATATGGGCGATCACCAGTATGGACCTTCTCATGTCTACACAGATTCGACTTGTTTTTAAAACCCTTCCCACACACCGAACACGAATATGGACTCTCACCAGTGTGAGTTCGCTGGTGTATGATGAGTCGGGCTTTCAATGAAAAACATTTCCCGCACTCCGTACACAAATAGGGCATTAATCCCGTGTGAATTCTCTGGTGGGTAATAAGCTGCTCCTTCTGAGAAAAACTCTTATTGCATTCAGAGCATAAATATGGCCTCTCCCCCGTGTGGGTTCTTAGATGCCTCTCAAAATCTGATTTCTGGGAAAAACATTTCCCGCATTCAGAACAGGCAAAGGGTTTGTCACCTGTGTGGGTTTTTTGATGTCTCAGGAGAAGAAATATTTCAGAGAAACTCTTGCCGCACTCTGAACAGGGAAAGGGTTTTTCGGCCAAGTGAGTTTTCTGGTGCTTGAGGAGGAAGGCCCTCCAAGGGAAACATTTCCCACACTCGGAACAGGCGAATGGCTTCTCTCCTTTGTGAATTTTTTCATGCGTGATGAGAGATGATTTCCAGGAAAAACATTTTCCACATTCAGGACAGGAAAATGGCTTCTCTGATGAGTGACTCTCCTGGTGCAAAACAGCTTGTCCTTTCTGGGTAGGATGTGCACCATACTCCAAACATGAGAAGGTGTCAGCCTTTCTATGATGGGTGATGGGAGGTGAGTGCTCAGTAAAACCTCCCTCAAATGTAGAGGAATCATTTGATGGATTCGCAGTGGAAGGTGCTGGATGGACATTTGGGGCTACTGGGTTTTTTCCTGAAGAGATGTTTACAGTACATTGTTCCTTGTCATACCCTTTGTATTGTCCATCTACAGAAATAAGAATCAGAGAGAAAACACGAGTCACAAAACTAATTTTTTAAGTCTCTTAATTAAAAAGTTGCTGCAGGTGGAGTATGTGAGAGAAATGCATCCCACAATCTGTCATTTCAGCTTGAACACTTATAGAAAATTGACAGCTTTATATGGGAAGGCAAAAGTATGCTCTCTTTGCAAAATGCAACTTAAACCCCCATGTTGTCATTTTGTATTAAACTTTTACATTTTTAATCAAGTTGCACACCCTACACTCTGTACACAGCCCATTCCTGAACTTGACACTCTGTATGTAGCATACCCCTAAACCCTGCATTCGGTACACAGCGCACCCCTGAACTCTGCACTCTGTACATAGCGCACCCATAAACCCTGCATTCTGTAAATAGCGCAGCCCCGAACCCTGCATTCTGTATGTAACACACTCCTGAAACCTGCACTCTGTAAGTAGTGCACCCCCAAACCCTTCACTCTCTACACAGCCCACCCCTGAACTCTGCACTCTGTGCATCGTGCACCCCTAAACCCTGCATTCTGTACATAGCGCACCCCTAAACCCTACATTCTGTACATAGCAAGAGAAAGCAGCACCAATCTAAGTGCAGGGTTAAAACAGTCACGCTTTAATATTAGGTGCACTCACAGGATAGCAGGATAAAAACAGCATCAAGATCATCCACATCTCGTGGTTCCATCCAGGTGGAGAGCTGGGGTCTGTGGCGTCTCACATTGCCGGCAGCGCCGGTGGTGTCCGGAGCCCCGGGGCAGTGGATGGAGGAAAGAGCCAAGTGTGACCAGAAGGACAGAGAGCCAGAGGTGGGCGAGGTCGTAGAGGCACGCGTTCGGAGCATGCGTGCTCCTTCTTCTGAAGAAAAAGCATGCATGCTCTGAACGCGCGCCACTACGACCACCCCCAATGCTGGCTCTCTGTCCCTCTGGTGATGCATGGCCCTCTCCTCCGCCCACTGCCCGGAGCTCCGGACGCCACCGGCGCTGCTGACAACATGAGACGCCACAAACCCCAGCTCTCCAACTGGATGGAACTGCAAGACATGGATGTTCTTAGGGCTGTTTTTATCCTGCCATCCTGTAAGTGCACCTTATATTAAAGCATGACTGTTTTACCCTATACTGCACTTAGATTGGCGCTGCTCTCCCTTGCTTTCATATCCACAGAGCCCCTTCTTACTCTGAAAAGCTGGCTGCCTATCTGCATTTTCATTAACCACATCTGTCAGCAAGGACTCTCCCTCTCTGACTTAATACCATGTACAGATATGATATGTAATACACACAGCTGTGTGTTATTGACCCACTTCTTATCCTTTGTGCCATATACCAGCAGCTAACCTACATAGTGCTCAACATATCCACATACATTCTGTACATAATGCAGCCCTGAACCTTGCATGCAGTATATAATGCACTCCTAAACTCTGCACATTGTAGCTAGCATAATCCTGAACTCTGCTATCTGAATAACACACTCCTGAACTCTGCACTCTGAACATAGCATAATCCTGAACTCTGCACTCTGAACATAGCATAATCCTGAACTCTGCACTCTGAACATAGCATAATCCTGAACTCTGCACTCTGAACATAGCATAATCCTGAACGCTGCACTACGAACAGAACACACTCCTGAACTTTGCACTCTGTACGTAGCATAATCCTGAAGTTTGTACTCTGAACATAATACACTCTTGAACTCTGCACTCAGTACGTAACGCACTCCTGAACCCTGCACTTTGTATGTAGCACACCCCAGATACAACTGGCCCTTTAAGGGCAACCATACTGCTTGATGTGGCCCACAATGAAATTGAGTTTGACACACCTACACCTGGTCTACTGAAAGAGGAGGGGGAGAAGAAATGATTGTTATAGTGATTGAACAAGGATAATCTGGGACTCCTTTCTGGATTTAGTGTTTATTACTCACCTGTGCTGATCTCTGGAGGTATTTCCTCCTCCTTACATGGCTCATTACCCATCACATAGGGATCTTCTTCTTCCTCTTTAACTTCTGTTTTATAATCGATATGGTTTACCTTCAGTGTAACCTACACAAGAATAAAACTGAATTCCTTAGCTAGAGTTCCATTAAGTAAAGTAAAGGCAGTATTGCCATAATAATGATTACATGGTAAGAACTAAAAATATAGAAAAATGCACATTTCTACCAGATATGCTGAGGAACTCATGTCATAACAAGTTTTAGGCTGGGTCCACACTATCACCGCATACAGCTCACAGCAGGGGTCCAGTGCGTTCTTGTTCACTGTTTCAGGTCCGATTTCAGCCCAAATTTTGGGCTGAATTTGGACCTGAATGGACCAAAAGATGCACAGGGCTCCTGTGCCAATTCGCACTGCAGCCGCAACGGAGATATGTGAACCGGCTCCATAGAGAGCCGGTCAAAATCTCCTGCTATTGCGGATTGGATGCAGGTTCCCGGCATCCAATTTGCATAGGTGTGAACCCAGCCTTAGTCTTGCACTGAACATTTTAATTTCGTTCCACCTTGGTCTAATGGGTATAAAGTGAACAATAAAACATATGTAGCACCCTGATGATTAGGCGGGCTGCTATCAAATTTACAGTGGGGACGGAAAGTATTCAGACCCCCTTAAATTTTTCACTCTTTGTTATATTGCAGCCATTTGCTAAAATCATTTAAGTTCATTTTTTTCCTCATTAATGTACACAAAGCACCCCATATTGACAGGAAAACACAGAATTGTTTACATTTTTGCAGATTTATTAAAAAAGAAAAACTGAAATATCACATGGTCCTAAGTATTCAGACCCTTTGCTCAGTATTTAGTAGAAGCACCCTTTTGATCTAATACAGCCATGAATCTTTTTGGGAAAGGTGCAACAAGTTTTCCACACCTGGATTTGGGGATCCTCTGCCATTCCTCCTTGCAGATCCTCTCCAGTTCTGTCAGGTTGGATGGTAAACGTTGGTGGACAGACATTTTTAGGTCTCTCCAGAGATGCTCAATTGGGTTTAAGTCAGGGCTCTGGCTGGGCCATTCAAGAACAGTCACGGGGTTGTTGTGAAGCCACTCCCTTATTATTTTAGGGTGTGCTTAGGGTCATTGTCTTGTTGGAAGGTAAACCTTCGCCCCAGTCTGAGGTCCTGAGCACTCTGGAGAAGGTTTTCGTCCTGTCCCTGCAGCTGAAAAACACCCCCACAGCATGATGCTACCACCACCATGCTTCACTGCTGGGACTGTATTGGACAGGTGATGAGCAGTGCCTGGTTTTCTCCACACATACCGCTTAGAATTCAGGCCAAAAAGTTCTATCTTGCTCTCATCAGACCAAAGAATCTTATTTCTCACCATCTTGGAGTCCTTCAGGTGTTTTTTTGCAAACTCCATGCGGGCTTTTGTATGTCTTGCACTGAGGAGAGGCTTCCGTCGGGCCACTCTGCCAGAAGCCCCGACTGGTGGAGGGCTGCAGTGATGGTTGACTTTCTACAACTTTCTCCCATCTCCCAACTGCATCTCTGGAGCTCAGCCACAGTGATCTTTGGGTTCTTCTTTACCTCTCTCACCAAGGCTCTTCTCCCCCGATAGCTCAGTTTGGCTGGATGGACAGCTCTAGGAAGGGTTCTGGTCATCCCAAACGTCTTCTATTTGAAGATTATGGAGGCCACTGTGCTCTTAGGAACCTTAAGTGCAGCAGAATTTTTTTGTAACCTTGGCCAGATCTGTGCCTTGCCACAATTCTGTCTCTGAGCTCTTCAGATAGTTCCTTTGACCTCGTGATTCTCATTTGCTCTGACATGCACTGCGAGCTGTAAGGTCTTATAAAAACAGGTGTGTGGCTTTCCTAATCAAGTCCAGTCAGTATAATCAAACACATCTGGACTCAATTGAAGGTGTAGAACCATCTCAAGGATGATCAGAAGAAATGGACAGCACCTGAGTTAAATATATGAGTGTCACAGAAAAGGGTCTGAATACTTAGGACCATGTGATATTTCAGTTTTTCTTTTTTAATAAATCTGCAAAAATGTCAACAATTCTGTGTTTTTCTGTCAATATGGGGTGCTGTGTGTACATTAATGAGGAAAAAAAATGAACTTACCGTATATACTCGAGTATAAGTCGAATTTTTCAGCACATTTTTTTGTGCTAAAAGTGTCCCCCTCGACTTATACTCGAGACAAGCACTTTTCTGCAGCAAAAAATTTCATTTTCCAAACCGATTTTGGGGCCCCGTATCTCAGGGCCACTTTGTGCTAGAAACCCCAAATTTGGTATGCAAACCCAGTGGACCCAGTACCATAACATATCCAAAGCTGAAGGTCCTAGCACTATGTGGCCCCGAGATACGGGGCCCCAAAATCGGTTCGGAAAATGTCATTCTGTGCTGCAGAAAAGTGCTTGACATTTTCTGAACCGACTTTGGGGCCCCATATCTCAGGGCCACTTAGTGCTAGGAACCCCAAATTTGGTGTGCTAACCCAGTGGAACTGGTACCATAACATATCCAAAGCTGGGGTTCCTAGCACCAAGTGGCCCTGAGATATGGGCCCCAAAACTGGTTCAGAAAATGTCATTCTCTGCTGCAGAAAAGTGCTTGACATTTTCTAAACTGATTTTTGGGGCCCTGTATCTCAGGGCCACTTGGTGCTAGAAACCCCAGCTTTGGAAATTTTTTGGTGCTAGTTCCACTGGGTTTGCACACCAAATTTGGGGTTCTTAGCACTAAGTGGCCCCGAGATACGGGGCCCCAAATTCGGTCAACTGTGTCTATCTGCAGCAATGTCATTTCGGGACCCTTTGGGTTCAGAGACCCCAAATTTTGGCTGCAGCTAGGGGGCATCTAGGAACCCTTAACTACCGAGTTTGAAGTTCAGGGGACCTATGGCTGCAAATGGGCACAGTGAGGCATGCAAATGGGCACAGTGATGCTGCAAATGGGCATTGTTGACCCTCTTTTCCACTTACAGTAGCTGTGCATTTCTCACCCTCGTCTTATACTCGGGTCAATAAGTTTTTCCCATTTTTTTTGTGGTAAATTAGGGCCTCGACTTATACTCGGAACGACTTATACTCGAGTATATACGGTAAATGATTTTAGCAAATGGCTTCAATATAACAAAGAATGAAAAATTGAAGGGGGTCTGAATACTTTCTGTCCCCACTGTAGTTGCCAGGCGATGGTTGCCTTGGCCAATTGTTAGGAGATCAATTGATTTCCCCCTAATTCTGTAATTGCTGCACTTCTCTCTTCTGTCACTAGGTGGCATTATAGCTGGTGACATTGGATAAAAGAAGGGCATAGCAAGAACAGATTATGAATGAATGGGGTGTCTCAGCCAATGGGCAGGGATTTTCTTTGGTCCCTTGGCCTGCTGGGATCGCCTATTTATTTGGGTGGAGTCAGGTGATCTGTGTTCTGTGCCACCTGGACGGCTGTCTGGGTGGATGTGTGTTATGGGTCTGAGGCCTACCCTGGGGACATCTGGCTGCTAGGCTGTCTGAGGGCCTATCCAGAAGCAGGAGAAGCAGTGCAGGGTTTGTAGTCCAACCAAAAGTAGCGGTTCCGCCGGCTGGGGAACTAGCTGTGGTCGGAGGTAGAGGGGAAGCTGTCACCACTAAGGCATCATCCACCTTGTTACCGGAGGCCACTGTGAGTAAGCTGAGGCCAGTACCAGAGCAGATTTCTCACCAGGAGGGGACTGTAAAGAAGTGGGAAAACTTCAGCAAGTACCAAGTCAGGGACCCAGCGGGACAGCGGGGGTGAAGCTTGAAGAGTATCTGTGAGTGCCAAGCCAGGGACCCAGCAGGGAAGCGGGGCTGATGCTTGAGGAAGATACTGACTACAAAAAGTGGAAGAGCTCAACAGATTCAGTGGCTAGTGGATGCGAAGTCTAGTGAAAGACTGGGAGTTTGTTGAGTAAAGATCCATAGTGAGTGACTGTGGAGTAAAGAGAACTGTTTGTGTTGCCAATAGTTGAGTACAACTACCGTAACTGCTACAAGATTGTTGCCATAGGAGACAGCGGTCATACCTATACAGAAGTGGTGTCCGGCTGGAGGCCTTCACCTGTATAGCTGTCTGCCTATAGAAGTCTCGGAGTCTGCCAATTATCATTGCATCTACCTAGGGTGTCCTGGCCCTAACCCCCTCTCCCACAGTTCTATTTAAGAGACAATAAATCTCTTTGCATTCAAAAAGTGTCTGGCAACCAACATTTAATCTTGCATTACACCCACCATGCCTTGTAACTCACTCTACACAGGAGGATGTCGTCTATCTCTAACTCTTGAGGTCACCATTAGGCCTCAGGGGACCCATGACTTTGCTACACATAGCACTTAAGAGAAGCTCTACTCCAAATGTGTTGCAGTAAAAATTAAGCAAACACAAAGGTGACAGTACCTACATTTTGTTCCCTAAGCCAATGGGGTTGGGTTACGCTTTACAGTTGCTGTAATGGAGTGGTAGTGTTTTATGGGTTAGTATAAAAAGGTGGTTTTAAATGTTCTGGTTTCCATATACCTGATCAGCTGGTGGTATCTTGTTATGTTCCTGCATGGAATCCCAGGAATACAGAGGACGGGGACATCTCTCTGGGGGATTTCTTTTACTGGATCCATCTGTAGGAAAAACACACACTGACCGAATACATTTAGGGGCATTAACTAAGCATCCTGCGCCATGATAATGGCACAGGAAACTGGCATGCACCACATTAACTAAGTTGATAGACCTTTTTCTGGTTTATCTGTGCCAGTTTCTATTTCAGAGTGAAATAGAAACTGCCACAGGGTCTGCTCCTAGTTAACAAAAGGAAATGCGGTTGTTTTCAATACAGAAAACTGCCGCAGATCCCAGCCAGGTTGGATTTGGCCTATATTATGTGGACTGTCTGCAGAAAGATCATGTCCCTCTCTCTGATGGTGCAGTGATTACACAGACAGGTTATAGAACAAAGAGCAGATCATTCCTGATTAACAAAAGGGCTTCTAAAGGCCTTTAGAAGTGTGACGCAGGCTTTATTTCTGTGCCGCTTTGTTATTTCCACCCATTAGTTCTAAGTCTTTATATCAGAGGATGTGTGTATCTAAGGGATCCTCAATACTCTTCTCTCCTTTACAAGAAATGAAAGTCTCCTCTTACCCGGTGATGTGAGGGGTGACCAGTTTGCCATCATGACGTCCTTGTAGAGATCCTTGTGTTCTTCTAAATACTTCCCTTCTTCCATGTAGTAAGAGACACTGACATCCTGACACCTTATAGGAACCTGACACACACAATGATACCGTCACCATCCAGACACATCCCTTGTCTGTTACTGGGTAATGTCCCAGAATTCCCGGAACCGCTCACCTCTCCTGTCAGCAGCTCAATGATCTCGCTGGTGACTTCTTCAATCTTCTGTATCTTTCTCAGGGAGTGAGTTGGAGGTTCTTTAACAGGGCTTTGGGTCTTCATCATGTTGGAAGCCACAAAACCATCCGATAACTTGAAAGCTATATAATTCTATATTAAAAGGCAAAACACCAGAGTATGTGACCATCCCAGCTAGATCAAACGTTTTCACTTTATTAAAATATTTTTTTATTATAGTACATTTTATCTGTGCAATTATGTCTGTGTTTTATTAACAGAGATAAGAGTAACGCCATTTGACCTCCCATAATCCTCCTCACCTCTCTGGTCAGGTTTGTGTTTTATTAATAGAGATAAGAGCAATTTCAAGTGACCTCCCATAGTTCTCCTCACCTCTCTGGTCAGGTCTGTTTTATTAATGGAGATAAGAGTGATATCATGTGACCTCCCAGAATCCTCCTCATCTCCGGTCAGATCTGTGTTTTATTAATATAGATAAGAGTGATGTCATGTGACCTCCCAGAATCCTCCTTACCTCTCCAGTCAGGTATGTTTTATTAATAGTGATTTGAGTGATGTCATGTGACCTCCCAGAATCCTCCTCACCTCTCCGGCCAGGTCTTTTTTTTTTTTTAATAGAGATAAGAGTGATGTCATGTCACCTCCCAGAATCCTTCTCACCTCTCCGGTCAGGTCTGGGTTTTATTAATAGTGATAAGAGTAATGTTATGTGACCTCCCTGAATCCTCCTCACTTCTCTGGTCAGGTCTGTTTATTATTAGAGATAAGGGTGATGTCATGTGACCTATCAGAATCTTTCTCACCTCTCCGGTCAGCAGGTAGATGATATCCATTGTGAGGTTTAGTATCCTCTCTGTAGTGTGACTCCGCTCCTTCTCCATCCTTGGTCAGGTGATCAGTTTAGTGACGTTTCCTCAGAAAAAAATTTTTGTCCTTGTTTTGGCTGTCTGAGGACCTGAAAAATAGTATAATATATATATATATACACACACCTGTACTGAGGGAGGCGGGGCCAATGGGTAGACTGTTCCACTTTTTTTTTCTTAAGGATGTCGCCTTCTGTTCTATTAATGAAGGAAAGCAGAAGCACCTTTTACCCCATTACTATCCCCCGCGCTGTTTGATAAAGGTGAGTGCCCATCGTGACAGCAAAGAAAAGACATAAAAATACAGGGAAAACCAAAGTCTTGATTAAAAGAATGCAAAATGAAAAAATATCTGTGTAATGAACAATAAGCTACTTCCCAGGAATTTCTCAAAACAGAGCCCATTTTTAATAAATAAATAAATAAATTAAAGAAAAAACAATCCCAAATGTGTATTTTTCTAAGATACATGACCTGATATCATGTGATCCCCCATCCAGTCCACACAGAGTGCTGGGACCCCCTTCTCTCATTACCTCCTCCTCACTGGGCTCACACTGTCCAGCCCCACAGAATTCTCCCTAAACTATAACAAGGCTACAACAAAATGGCTACCTCATAATGAAGGGCAGCTTGTCTAGTCTAAAATAAATGATTTCCTATGCCATAATTATTACTAACGATACATAAAGAATACACAGTCATGTATATTTCCATTTTATTTTTATTTTTTCTGCAGTAAAATTTTTAATTCAATACAAATCTCTGCTACAAGAAAATGGCTGCTGCGGTGCTAGACATATTTGTCTGAAGTTTTTTACCTCTAGTGTTCACTCTGGTGAACAGTTGGGAAGGAGAATCCTTGTTACTAGGCAGCGCCAGAAAGTTCAGGCGTTTCGTCAGATTTAGTGAGCCGTCAGATTTTGTAACGGAAGTGACGTTCCGTCGCCGCCATTATGCTACACCCCGCACTCGTCCATAAGGATATACTAAGAAGGGGAAAGCGGACATCTTGTTACACCCACCAGTTTTGCATTTTACACTTATTTTTAACAGTAGATTGAGTTTATATAGTGAAATACAGTACGTAGAACTCTTTTAAAATTCAACATCAGTCAGACGGAGTTCTAAGTTTTGTATTTCACTATATAAACTAATTTTACTGTTAAAAATAAGTGTACAATGCAAAACTTCGGTGGGTGTAACAAGATGTCCGATTTCCCCTTCTTAGTGTATCCTTATGGACGAGTGCGGGGTGTAGCATAATGGCGGCGACGGAACGTGACTTCCGTTACAAAATCTGTGGGTGGGTGTAACAAGATGTCCGCTTTCCACTTCTCAGTGTATCCTTACTATGGACCAGTGCTGGGTTTAGCAAGATGGCGGCGACGGACCGTCACTTCCGTTACAAAATCTGACGGGTCGCCTAATGTGACGAAACAACGGGTCGCCAAATGATGAAACATCAACACGAAGACAGAGCTACCACCTCTAGAGGGAGACTGCTGACTATGTGAAAGGAGGTAGTGTCCTCAGTGCAAGGAAGGCTGCGTCCATTTTGTTGTAGACCAAATGCTATGTAATTCGTTTACTAGTTATCTCAAATTAAAAAAAAAATCCTTTCAGAGTTTCAGATCTTTTCCTTCTGATACAAAGTCTTGTTAAAGATGAAATTTTTTTGTTTGTTTGTTTGCATCATTGTACCCAGCAAGAGGCAACCATTTTCTTGTAGCCAAGTGGAGTAGGGAGGAGTTTTTCTTTTTAAAGAAACTTCCTGGTGGGGATGTGAAGCTGCAAAGTGTGTGCCCAGTGAGGAGGAGGTAATAATGATTTTCTTATTATGAGAGAAGGGGATCTCAGCACTCTGTGTGGACTGGATGGGGGGATCATGTCACCTCCACACATCATCATCATCTTCCTGCAAGTTCTCCGATGTGTAGAACATTAGCTGGGGATGATAGCACTGGGGGCATAAATTGTGTCATAGAAAATATGACTATTGAGGAGCACTGTTAGCAGGCTCATTCACGGGGAGCCGGGCCGATGGTCATTTCTCAAAAGGTTCCACCTGGTTGCATTGAAGCTGAATTTTTGGACTTTTGTAAAACTGAGCTGTGCAATAGGCCCACCCACCCACTTAGCAGGAGGGTGCAAGGGTTACTGCTCCTGTTCGCTCGCTCTGGTACGCTTCCTCCATACTGTGTGACCAGTCCCCTCTTTTGTGTGGCGCTCTCGCCGGTGGTCGCACTCTGATGTCATCACGTACAACGCTGGACCAGTGCAGGAGTCCTGTGTTGTCTGTGACCGCCCACTTCCAACCTGAAGCATCAAAGTGAATATGAGAGAGCGCCTGGAAGCCTGCTGGAGCAAGGAGTGGAGTAAGTATTCCAGATGATTCCTCTACCCATAGACTTAAAGGGTTAGTTCATCTTTACGAAAAAAAAACTGCCTATGCAGATAAGAGATACGAGGCGTCTTTAGAGAAAAACAAACTGTGCATCTCTGACTACTGTTGAATTATGGGAAGGAAGAGAGGAATGAACCCTGGTGCCGTACATCCACGGAGTCCTATGGTGGTATGAGAGCGACAACCTCAGCCGGGGCTTTCACCAGGCCATGTGATGGAGCCGCTGTTTCAGGGTGCTGTGCATGCGCTATTTTAAACGCTATAGCGCCTGCAAAGCGCCTCAGTGTGGAAGTGGTCTAAAGGTGAAATAATCTTTGAGTTTAAGGCTTCTTTCACAGTAGCAGTACTGCTTACCCTCCTCCGAAAAGTGGTCTGTGGTGCATCGCATTTTCAGGGCACTGATCATCAGTGCAGCATATTAGTGCCGTCTCATCAGTGCCCATCAATGCAGTGCACCAGTGCAGCCTCATCGGTGCAGTCTATCAGAGCCCATCAGGGCAGCCTCATCAGCGCACATCAGTGAAAAAGAAAAAGTACATATTTGCAAAATTTTATAACAAAAAAAAAAAGTTGCGTTTTTTTTTTTTTTATTTTTGGTCTTTTTTTTTGTTTGTTTATCAAAAAATAAAAAACCCAGTCGTGATTAAATGCCGCCAAAAGAAAACTTTATCTGTCTTAAAAAAAAAAGATAATTTCATATACGTACAGTGTTGCATAACCACACAATTATCATTCAAAGTGCGACAGCTCTGAAAGCTGAAAATTGGCCTGGCGAGGAAGGGGGTGAAAGTGCCTAGTAGGCAAGTGGTTAAAGCGGAACTATACCCTCTTATCTTTTCAGTCAAGGAAGCTGCCATCTTGGCCTCCGTTTGATGTTCAACTGCCATGATGCTGCACATGTGATCAATTATGACACCAGCCATTGGATGGTTTGATAGTTTGGTTGGGAGCACAACCAATGTGTTCTTTGAAACTGTTAAATTGATGGGTTTAGTTCCATTTTAAGTATAGTTGGTATTTGACTGGACTTCCACTTTAACATTGCCATGGGCACGAAACAAAGCTTTGCAGGTGTGCATGTGTCCAGTCCAGTTATGCCGCGTACACACGACCGAACTTTCCGGCAGAAAAGGTCCGACAGAATCGTTCAGTCGGACGTTCCGATTGTGTGTGGGCTTCATCGGACTTTTTCTTTCTAAAATTCTGACGGACCTAGAAATAGAACATGTTTCAAATCTTTCCGACGGAATCCGATCCTATCGAGAAAACCGCTCGTCTGTATGCTGTTCCCAACGGACCAAAAACTATGCAAAGGCAGCTATTGGCTACTGGCTATTGAACTTCCTTTTTCTAGTCCCGTCGTACGCCATCACGTTCTAAACGATCGGACTTTGGTGTGATCATGTATAGGCAAGTCCGTTTCAGCAGGACTCCGTCAGGAAAGACCATCAGAGTCTATTCTGACAGAAAGTCCGGTCGTGTGTACGCGGCATAACATTTAAGGCAACCAAAATGTCAAGCAATCAAATGTATAGCAACAAATGCTGGTGTTATAACTGATCATGTCCAACACCATGCCAACTTCAGATCAAACGGATGGCTGCTTCCTTGGCTGTAAAGGAGAGGAGGGTTTAGTTCCGCCCTAAGATGGCCATACACCAGTAGAATTAAATTTGTACAGAAATTCAGAAAAATATCTCGTCATTCAATACATTTTTTCCATCCTTCCCCTTCAATTTTCCCCATTGCTGTGGTGAAAGATGATCATCGATTTTACCCCTTTAACGATTAGAAAGTCAAACAAACATTCCTAAAACCCATTTTTTTTTTAATTCTACACTTGTATGACCAGCACTGGATGAACACACAAGGGTTCAGCAATGAAGTTGGGGGAAATACTAATTGGGCAATGTAATGGGTAATATGGACAGACAGGGATGGGTTGCTATGAGCCGTTCACGATATTGGTACTGCATGCCATTTTCAATCCTTCTGTGTTCATGCGTGACACTGCCCCAGCCAAATCCTAGAACCCCTTCAGAGCAGAGGAAGCCCCATCAGGGCTCATTTACACCAGCGGCAGCCCTTACCACTGTTTAGGGGGCGGTTGACAAGTGACTGGGAGGTGATATGTCACATCCTCTCTGCCTGTTTTAACCCTGAAAATCCTGCACCACAATGCCACAACCACATGCAGGATGGTTGCAGTGCAGGTACTGGCTACCAAATGAAACAGGGGTATCATTTTTGCCATGACATACGTATATGCAACCCTCTCCGGTTGCTATGTTGAGTTATGGGGGGCAGTTGGGGATGGTGAAACTCCAGCTCAAGCACCTATTTTTACCACCCCCAGCCAACCCATGTGAACAAGCCCCAAGAGCTCTCCACAGACAGAACTTCTCTCCTATGTGCCCAGTTAGTCACCCAACAACCATTAATTAGCATTCCATCTTCAGGCCTTGGAAAAGAGGTACCTCCAATGATTGTTTTAGGGCTCCCAGGTTGCTGTATGTTAGAGGACTTTTAACATTGGTTTTTGAGGATTACGTCACCACCAGGTAAGTCACTACGTTGGCCCTTATGGGAAAGTCTCAGATCTAGGGGATTCTGAAAGTTTTCAGACATGGTCATGTGATCTTGGGACCATTTTGATACATGTATGTACAATCTACAACATCTACTATACTGCATACTTCCTCTTCCCTTCCCCATCCCTCCCACTAGCTTATTTTTAAAAATTTTTCAAGATGTCTATTATATATATATAACCTATACACACTTTATTCTCCTTGCAGATATTTTTTTTTATATGGCAAACGCACCTTAAAGCAAAAAAGGTGTACTAAGAACATCTCTAAATTGACCACTTAAGGATGGAGGAGGAGTGGAGTCACATGACTAAGAAAATGTTAGACCTCACCCTGGAGATCATCTACTTGCTGAATGGAGAGGTGAGGAGGATTCTGGGAGGTCACATGACATCACCCTTATCTTTATTAATAAAACATAGACATGACTTGAGAGGTGAGGAGGATTCTGGGAGGTCACATGACATCACTCCTATCTCTATTAATAAAACACAGACCTGGCTGGAGAGGTGAGGAGGATTCTTTGAGGGTCACATAATATCTTGCATTTCTAATTTAATAGGAAAAATATGTTGTTTGGATGGGTGTATAATTTGGCATTTTTGCTTTAAATATATATAGAATTATATAGCGTTCAAGTTATCTGATGGCTTGGCTCCTTCCAACATGAAGAAGACATCAAGTTCCTTCTTGGAACCTCTATCTCACTCTTTGAGAAAACACAATAAGAAGATTCTAGAGGTCACCCAAAAGATGATTGAGCTGCTGACGGGAGAGGTGAGCGGTGTCAGGAATTCTGGGACATTATCCAGTAACAGACAAGGGATGTGTCTGGATGGTGACTATATCATTGTGTGTGTGTGTATGTGTGTGGAGTTCCTATAATGTCAGGAGTATCAAAAATTGAATATTGAAGTAAACTTTAACTAAAAATTGAATCAGTAAAATACTTTGTGACAATTGGAAAACTTTTAAAGGAATCATTTTATAATATAGGTGATGCTGGATGTAAACCAGACTGACTGTAGAACTGAACCCATGGATGAAGAAGAGGAGCCATATGTGATCGGTGATGGTCTGTATAAGAAGAAGGAATTCTCGCCAGAGATCAGCACAGGTGAGGAATAAACACTAAATCCAGAGAAGAGTCCCAGATTCTCCTTGTTCAGTCACTACAACAATCTCTTCTTCTCCCCCCTCCTCTGTCAGTAGACAGTAATGGGGAGACAGTATGTGCCCAGTGGGGGAGTCAGGAGACATCAGCCTCTATTAGACTCCGGCTCTCCTCCTCATATCATGTCATTGTGTGTTACCAGCCAAGAGATGTGACCAGTCTCCCCCCACACACATTCTCTGGGGTCTCTCATACATCTCAGTACAGGGGGCTTCACTCTCATCTCTATTCACAGACCCCCGAGACACCAGAGCTACTCAGACAAACATCAAAGCTGAGGAAGAGGAAGAAATAGAAGTAATGATTAAAGAGGAAGAAGTTCTTCAGGAGATCAGCACAGGCAAGTAATAACATCTAAGCCAGATGTGGTTGTCTTTCGAGCAGAATTAGGAGTGTAAAATGGAGCAGGACTTAGCAAGAAAGATGGTAAATAGCATATTTACAGAAGGACTATGTCTAGGGACCTCTGCATTGATGGTCTGTGGTCCTAGGTTTAAAACCCACCAGGTTTTTATTTTCATCATCGGTTTCTCTAATGACAGTTCTGCCTCAGTTGGCTTGCTAAGCCTTTTTATTCACTCCTTCCATCGTTTCTAGTGCTCTCTATCCCATAGAAACTTTAAGAGCTCCTTTATACTTCAAAATGTGGCATTGGACATGCTTTTTTGAAGCACTCTAATGCCAATCACCTGTCACTACCCATACCCGTCACTAAATAAAATGGTTACCTTACAGTACTGTTCATGCTTTGTGTTTGCTCCACTTCAAAAATGATACCCCATGTCGCTTTCTTGGCGCTTCAAAGCGTCTCCAAAGCATCCATAGATGGCGATGCTCGTTTACAGCACCTGCACCTTTTGAGAGGCTTTTATTCAGCGTTAGCTTCACTTTGTTTTGGAGGTATTGCAGGTATGAGATATCCCAGGATGCACTGTGAAACCAAAAAGCAAATTGGAAAGACGTAATCAGCAGTCACTTCTGGTTCATGTGTATATATTCTGGGAGTGTATGGTGCAGATGTCACATCTGGTGTGCAATGTGAAGCAGCAGGAAGGTGAGCCGGGTCTGGATTGGAGCAGAGCAACTATCAGACGGCACATGTGATGTGCATCATGGGAATGCTATAGCAGAAGGTGAGCAGGGACTGGAGAGAGAGGACTGAGCGGCAGAGGATCATCAGAGCTGGAGGATGGGAGCAGGAAAAACTAGCAATGTCACATGTGATGAGCAGCATAGGAGCAATGTAGCGGGACGTGAACAGGAACTGGAAAAAGAGGAGGGTCAGCAAACCAGAGTTTACTGCTGAGTGGGAGATCAGCAAAACTGGGGGTACTAATAAGCTGGGGATTTGCCGAGTGGCGGTACTACTGAGCCAGGGTTCTAATGGGCACCTTTAAAACAAATAAAAAATCAACACACAGAGGACATTTGCCAAGCTTCAAAAAAACATAGGCGAAGCATCACAAACATACATGAAATCAACATGTTGAAGTGGTAGGCGCTTTAATGTGTGTTAAAATCGAAGCAAGTGTAAATGCGCTCTAACATTTTCAATCCTCCAACAGACATTTCTCCCTAAAAGGTAATTTTTGCTTTTGGCAAGGGACAGCTTGTGTTGGAAGGACACATCTCCCATTTTTACAGTCCTGAGACAAAATCAGTCTGGTAGAAACTTGGTGGTCTCAGTTTAGCTTTTGTGAACACATAGTATCAGTGGCGTCACTAGAGTTGGTGTCACCTGGCGAGGTAAAACATGGTGTCACCCCCCCCCCCCCTCCCCGTGTATCCTGCCCTACAGGCAGTGCACGGTCACGGGGCGCACCCCAAACCAGTCCTTGTAAATGATAGTATAGGGTGGTATAGTGACAGGTTAGGGTAGTATAAGATGTTATAGTGGCAGGTTAGGGTGGTATAGGGCAGGCTGGGGTGGAATAGGGCAGGTTATGGTGGAATAGGGCAGGTTATGGTGGAATAGGGCAGGTTATGGTGGAATAGGGCAGTTTGGGGTGGAATAGGGCAGTTTGGGGTGGTATAGGGCAGGTTAGGGTGGAATAGGGCAGTTTGGGGTGGAATAGGGCAGGTTAGGGTGGTATAGGGCAGTTTGGGGTGGAATAGGGCAAGTTGGGGTGGTACAGGGCAGGTTCGGGATCTATGCAGTGACAGTTTGCAGTACCTTATAGCATAGCATCAGATGAAGACACTCGAGGCTGTGTCCTCGCCTCTTTCTCCTCCTTCAGCCATGGGATCAGCTAGAGTAAAGAAGTCTGTGGGAGGAGTGGAGGAGGCAGCCACACCCCCAGCTCCGTCCACCAACCCCAGCTGAAGGGGATATTGGAGATCCCCAAGGGTTAGCTTCACTGACTGGGGAGTGTTAAAGGCAGCCTCCCTCACACCGCTCCGCTGCAGCTCTGCAAGTGCACGCAATATAGTGCACTGTGTAGCAGCGGCCCCGGTGTCACCCTTCTGGCGGGTGTCACCCGGTGCAGGCCGCCCCCACCTATAGCAACATCACTGCATAGTATGACCCAAGTTGGCCACACCTGTAGTTTTACCTATAATTGTAGGCTTTTTGATGAAGGATCAGTGTCGCCTCCCTATCTATCCTGTTTTCTTTTTTCAAGGTCCTGAGCTTCTACTAGGTTTCATGTTGATGGTGTACATGCTTTTTATAAGTTCTTCAGTGTCCTTGTAGACCCCAAGTTAGGATGTTTAGCTTGTATTTAGCCATACGACACCACTACCATTACTACATTATTGCACAGAGGGCATGTCGGAACTCTGCCATCCAAACTTGATATTTACATATTGTTTGCCCAGAATGCTTAGCTCTCCCACAAGGCTTAGAAGGATAACATCTATATGCAGACCTGATGAGGTAAATATACTGCAAGCGGGTGGCAGGTGCAGGCACAATCACGTTCCTGTATGTTGGCTGATTCTTCCAGCTTCGGCAGTGCGCATGCCCCCTGCCGACCTGTGCTGTGATTGGACACAGCACGCGTTTGGCAGCTGATTTCAGCCAATGACTTTGGCTGAAGTCAGCTTATCGTCTGTGTCCAATCACACACAGTTCTGTGTTTACAAAAACACAGAACTCTGTGTACTGTGAACAGTGATCTGGCTGTTTCTTCACCCTAAAAAGCAGGGAGGAAAAAACAGCCACAAAATAAAGTAAAAGCAGCACACATTACACATTGTTAGGCACACAGTTAACCCCTTGATTGCCCCTAGATGTTAACTCCTTCCCAGTCAGTGTCATTAGTACAGTGTCATTGTACAGTATTATTACTGATCACTGTATTAGTGTTACTAGCAATGTCAGTTAGTGACCCTCCCAGACAGTGTCTCTTGGCTTCAGATTGCCCGCCACACTATCGCAGTAATCGCTGATGACCGCCATTACAGTATAGTGTCTGTAGCTGTGTAAATTCCAGTATATATCCCATAGTTTGTAGATGCTATAACTTTTGCACAACCTGCCCTATACCACCAATTAATATACACTTTATTGTTTTTTTTTTTTTTTTACCAAGGACATGTAGCAGAATATATTTTGACCTAATATTTTTGGCCTAGAAATAAATAGAAAATTGTAACAATTTTTATTGGATATGTTTTTATCACAGAAAGTAGAAAATATATGTTTTTTCTAAATTTTCGGTCTTTTTCGTTTTATATCGCAAGAAAATAAAAATCCCAGTGGTGATCTGAACATATATCACTAAAAAAAAGCTCTTTTTTGTGTGAAAAAAAATTATAAAAATTTAAATTTGACCCCGCAATTGCCAGTTAAAGTAGCACAGTGCCAAATAGCAAAAAATATCCTGGTCATAAATGGTGTAAAACCTTCCGGAGGTCAAGTGGTTAACTCATGTAAGCTTGAATAATGCCTTGATATGTTTTATGTTAGGCTCATGCATTGAAGATAACCTAAGCTGAAATGATAACCTGTCATAGTGATGAAAAGGAAACAATTGGGACTTTATATGAGGCTTTGAACAACTAGAACAAATGGCTCCATCCCTAGTATATAAATATATATAAATATATAGAGTAAGTAAAATTTTTTTACATACAGATAGATAACATAGCATGGTAACATGTAAGTTTATATTTTAGGCAAGGATAAAAACCAAACTCATTGACATGTATCTCCATGGTAAAAATTATTAAAATATTAATTCAGTCGGTACATTCCAATAAGCCTAGCATAGGTAATAATGATTAATCAGTACACTCCAATAAGCCTCGCATATGTGATATTGGTAAGATGGTAATGTTGAATTGTATTAAGAAAGGCATCTAATAGCTCAACGCGTTTCGTGGCTGAACGCCACTCATCAGGAGCAGAAGAAAGGCAGGAGTCTTTAACAATGATATTTAGAATAAAAATTTACAGTAATATAGGGGCAGTTATAATCCATCTAAATAAAGAAGATGGAAAAGATGGGGATGTATGTATTTATCCAATCATACCTAAAGACCAGCATTGGATCTGGGTGCAAGTATGGGGGGGCTGGAGGCCAGCCAGAAGGGTCACCAGCCATGGGAGCTGAGGTAGCATATCCCATGGCAACTAGATGGAATTGGACAGCTGAGACCAGCAGTCCCCGATAATGAGCTCCAGTATGTAAATTGTGTCAGCAAATCCATCTATAACAAATGTAAATAATGTAATATATAAACAATGTATACAGTGAGATAAAAATAACTGATAAACATGTGAAAGTGGATATGTGGGTGCTGTGGCCAGGACAAAAATGAATAGGTAGAAAAACTGTGCCATAGAGTGAGAATAAGGTAGTAGACTGGTGAAAAATATATATAATTTGTAATATAATATATCCCATAGAGAGGGGTAAAAGTGGGTCCAACCAAAACTAAAATCCAGGGCACAATGATGCATAAAAAGGGAAAACAAGGTAGAAAAGTGAGGAAAGGGAAAACTATCAAAGTCGTGATACCTGTATGGACAAGAGTCCATATGGTGCACCGTCTCCATGGGAGGATAAAACAAAGGGAGTATCTGGTTATGCTGAAGGGAATATACATACTCCAAACTGGCCGGAGGTATGCCACCAACGTCACGCTGGCGGCCAATGGGGGAAGGCACCAAAAATCGAGCAGCAGACCACCGCTCAACAGCCGGCACCAACCCCCCTCGTGGATGATGCCGAGGAGGATACACAGCGCCGACGTACTTGCGCCACCAAAGGGAGACGCAGCACGTATGACGCTGGAGGACATAACATTGATGCGCTGCGGGATATCCGCCCAAACCCCCACGCAAATCAGAGGGGAGGAGGGAAGGGGAGGACTCAGAGCGCTTCACAGATCCCGGGACTGGGAACAAGAGCAGCCAGACCACCCAGACCACCCAACCCACCACACCGCCACCAGAGCAAAGGATCTGCAAGGATGGGATACATAGTAACCCTATATGTAATGGTAAAAACTAAAGATATAAAATAATAAATGTACTATATGGATATTGTAGTGAACACCTAGACTAATGCTGCCAATGGGTAGTACCAAAAAATAGGAATGAAATATATATATATATAATTGGCACATGATTCCATTCCTAATTAATTGATGAAAATGTTATCCTCCCATGGACACGGTACACCATATGAACTTTTGTCCATACAGGTATCACTACTTTGGTGGTTTTCCCTTTCCTCTCTTTTCTACCTTGTTTTCCCGTTTTTTTGCATCATTGTGCCCTGGATTTAAGTTTTGGTTGGACCTACTTTTACCCCTCTCTATGAGATATATTATATTACAAATTATATATAATTTTCACCAGTCTACTACCTTATTCTCACTCTATGGCACAGTTTTCCTACCTATTCATTTTTGTCCTGGCCACAGCACCCACATATCCACTTTCACATGTTTATAAGTTACTTTTATCCCACTGTATACATTATTTATTTACTACATTATTTACATTTGTTATAGATGGATTTGCTGACACAATTCACATACTGGAACTCATTACCGGGGACTGCTGGTCTCAGCTGTCCAATTCCATCTAGTTGCCATGAGATATGCTACCTCAGCTCCCATGGCTGGTGACCCTTCCTGCTGGCCTCCGGCCTCCCATGCTTGCACCCAGATCCAATGCTGGTCTCTAGGTATGATTGGACATATACATACATCCCCATCTTTTCCATCTTCTTTATTTAGATGGATTTATTATAACTACCCCTATATTACTGTAAATGTTAATTCTAAATATCATTGTTATAGACTCCTGCCTTTCTTCTTCTCCTGGTGAGTGGTGTTCAGCCACGAAACGCGTTGAGATATTAGATGCCTTTCTTAATACAATTCAAGATTACCATCTTACCAATATAACATATGCAAGGCTTATTGGAGTGTACCGATTCAGTAATTATTACCTATGCTAGGCTTATTGGAATGTACCTATTTGAAATAATATTTTAATAATTTTTACCATGGAAATACATGTCAATGAGTTTTTTTTTTTTATCCTTGCCTACAATATGAACTTACATTTTACCATGCTATGTTTTTACCATGTTATCTATCTGTATGTAATAAACTCTACTTACTCTATATATTTACTTTTGCAGCGTGCTATTATGTAACATGTGTGGTTCTTATCAATTATGTATTATCCACCAGACACACCCTGTCGTGTTATCTCTTTGGCTGCATGATTTATATAAAGTCCCATATTTTCCTCTTTTTTTTTTTCTTTAACCTGTCATAGTGGCCTCCATATTTTATCAAATTAAAAAAAAAAATAAATGTCATCACAAAACATGAACACCTGCTCTGCAAAGACAAAATATAATAACAAATACCCACAAATGTGCTCCCATGTATGTATTTAGCTGCTTGGAGTTCAGATTATATTATTATTATTATTATTATTATTAATTCTGATTTCTTATAGATGGTGGAACTGAAGATATAGGTGGCACATCTGGTTCTTTAGGAGAAAGCCCCAATGCTCTAAATTTCCATCCAGCAGTTTACGGAGTAGGTCTATTATCTGATCCCTCTACACACAGCCGAAGTTTCTCCAATCACTCACCTCCTGTCACTTATCCTACAGCTCATTGTAGAAGTGAAAGATTCCCTTTTTCTGGTGATTCTTTTAACCAGAGGGAGGACCTCACTTCACACGAGCCAGGTCACGAAGGGGAGAAGCCATACTCCTGTCCAGAATGTGGGAAATGTTTCCCTCGGAAACAGGAACTCATTGGTCACCAGAGAACTCACACAGCTATGAAGTCCTTTTCATGTTCTGAATGTGGGAGATGTTTTACCCGGAGAGGCAGTCTCACTGAACACCAGAGAATCCACACAGGGATGAAGCCATTTTCATGTTCAGACTGTGGGAAAAGCTTTAGCCAGAAGTCAACTTTTTACGCCCATAGAAAAGTTCACACGGGGGAGAAGCCGTTTTCTTGTTCGGAATGTGGAAGAGGTTTTTCCAAAAAATACCATCTTACTTTACACGAGAGGAGTCACACGGGAGAGAAGCCATATTCGTGTATGGAATGCGGGAGAGGTTTTGCCCAGAAGTCTCTACTGATCGGGCATGTAAGGATTCATACTGGGGAGAAGCCGCATTCCTGCGCGGAGTGCGGAAAAAGGTTTACTCTGAGATCAAACCTGGTTTCACATGAAAAAGTTCATGCAAGGATAAAGCCTTATTCATGTTCAGAATGTGAAAAATGTTTTCCATCAAGAGACCAACTTACAATACACCAGTCCACTCATAGGGTGGAGAAGCGCTATTCATGTTCGGAATGTGGAAGATGTTTTTCTGAGATAGATCCTCTTCTTCTACACCTGAGAACTCACACAGAGCAAAATGTGCAGTCATATTCCTAACAATTGGTACTTAAAGTGGAACTTCAGGAATTGTCTTTTTTTTTTGGCCATCTGTGATGGCCGGACAAATGACTTCTTTATGTGACATCTCAGTTTCCCACGTGAAACAGGAGGCTTCTGTGCTAGGATGGGTTAAAAAAAGGATTAAACATGGATGAAAACCCCAGAAAAAAATAAAATGAAGAAAAGGGGCCTTCAAGGATGAACGCCAGGTAAGTATTCAAAAGTATAAACTTCACAGTTTTTATTATTACACAGATTAACCCCTTCACGCCTGAGGGTAAAACAAATCTTAATGCCTAAGCGCAATTTTGCAACTTTGACATGTGTTAGTAAACCTGTACATATCGCAACTACTTTGTGCATCCAGGTGGATTATACCTTGTTTTTTTCAGAACAAATTGGGCTTTCATTTGGTTGTAAATGGTAATGGATATCTCCTGATTTATTTATTTTTATTATTAAAGGAAAACTGGGCCAAAATAGTAAAAAAAATAATTTTTTAAAATTTAGCTGTATATATCTTGTAGGCAATATAACCTACCACCAAAGAATAACCCAATATATATTCTCCTGCTCCTGACGATCACAGCAATACCACATATGTGTATGTTAGTTGTTGGTTTGTACACGTAGCACCAGAAACAATAGTGTGCATTTTGTGCTTTATTTGTCCTACCTAAAACATACTGATACTAATTTAAAAAAAAAAAAAAAATCCTACCCAAAATATATTGACCCTGACCTTTGATCCTTACCTGACTCACCCACTAACCCTGGCACTGACCTAGATCAGACCTTTATCTAGGTATTTTTTCTTTATTTTTTTATTTAATTTTTTGTCATTTATTTATTTTAGGGTTGTCCCGATACCGATACTAGTATTGGTATCGGGAACCGATACCGAGCATTTGCCCAAGTACTTGTAGTCGGGCTAATGCTCCCAATGCTTCACCCAATACCTGGACAGTCAGCAGTGATCGGTGCGTGGGGGAGTTACAAGCTTCTCCCCCCCACGGCTTTCAGCTGCTTTACTGAAATCTATACAGCGGTGATCAGTGCTTGTAACTCTCCCACACACGATCATCGCTGACTGTCACCACATCCTCCTCTATGCCCCCTCCGTTCTGCTGCTGTCCCCCTCCGTTCTGCTGCTGTCCCCCTCCGTTCTGCTGCTGTCCCCCTCCGTTCTTCCTCCGTGTCCCCCTCCGTCCTGCTGCTGTCCCCCTCCAGTTTTCCTCCGTGTCCCCCTCCGTTCTGCTGTCCCTTTCCATGTCCTCCTCCTTCCTTTTCTGTATGAACAGAGTCAGTGATCACTGACTCTGTCCATTCACATAACTGAAACGTTGTAACCTCCTGTGAAGCCGCTGTCTTCTCTCCATTCATTTTCAGTGCAGCTGAGGCTGCAGAGAAAGGAAATGGGGAATCTCTATCCTCGGTCTCTTTCTCTGTCTCAAGGGAGAGATATCAGGGGTCTGCTAAGACCCCTGATATCTCACCAAAGCCCCCAAACAGGGCTGATTAAAAAAAAAACACAAAGTATTGCAATAAATAATGAAAAAGAAATTATTGTAAAAAATGATAAAAATTTAAATAAAAAGCACAGACACCGTCCACCCCCTCCCCCCCCTAAAAAAAAAAAAAAAAGAAAACATTGTAAAAAAAAAAAAAACACTGTTATGTGACATTCAAAAAAAAAAAGAAAAAAGTATCAGTAATCAGTATCAATGAGAACTTGAAAAAAAGTATCTGTACTTGTACTCGGTCTTAAAAAAGTGGTATCGGGACAACCCTAATTTATTTTATAAGATAAATGTCACCCAATGTGCCTGGGAACAATTTGTCACACACGTGCACGCCCACCAATCTGTATACTCGCCAGATAAATGATAATGCGCCTTTAGGTTATTCTTTGAAGCGGTGATGCATCTTGCCTGGTATATTGGTGGGATGGTTGTCCTCGATAGGATTAGGCACTATGCAAAAAAAGCTCAACCGTGGGAGCCCAAAGGATGCTCCTATAGTGTAGTAGTTTATAAAACTTAAAATCAAGTACAAAAAAGCTGCAGCATAAAACAAATAGGTTAAGAACTTGCATAATAAGCCACTGCTCCTGCCTATAGATAGCACGTGCACGAAACGTGTCAGGAGAGGCCTACGTGCTGACTCTATTACCGCTGCGTCCTTGTGGCAGGAGCGGTGGCTTGTTATGTAAGTTATTGGCCTATTTTTTTCCACTTTCTGGTGAGTCGTTAGACTTATCAAGCACATTGTTGGAATTGTTTTGGGTTACACTGAAGATTTGGTGAAGACAAGTCACAAATTCATATATCAGGACTTTATTTACATTATATGATTGTTATTTATTGATTTACGATATCACAGAAAGCGCTGCACATCTTTTGTTATATTATGATCATTTGAAGGTTGTATGTTAACCTTTTGTGTGCCAGCTGCTAAACAAATACACAATGCTCACTTTTTTTTCTTTTTTGATTTAAAATATTGCACAAAACACTTTGTCCTTATGTGTCTACGCGTTTCACCGGTTGTCCACTTTTTCAGGACTACATCCTGAAGAAGTAGACAACCCACGAAACATGTAGACACATAAGGACAAAGTGTTTTGTGACATATATTAATGTTCAACTTTTTATATGATTATATAACACTTTTAATCTGTGTAATAAAAAAACAATGTGAATTTAATACTTTTGAATACTTGGCAGTCATCCTTGAAGCTGCCTTTTAGTCATTTCATTTTTTCTGTTACTTTTTGGGGTGATAACCCCCAGGTCACTTTTATAGCCTTGTGGCTTGTTGTTCTATCCCCCACAGTATTATCATGAATGAAACCACCACATTTTAATGATTCCTAAATGTTTGAATTGCTTTTTAAAAAGTAACTTTGTTAGAAAAAAATTTGAAAATGCTCTGTGCGTCCTCTAATACACGCGTTTTTCGTGTGTTGAGACACTGTGCTAAGGCAGTCCATTTTGAATGGACTATCAACACACCCCAATGCACAAAAAACTGAACCGGCAGCACTTGTGGTTTCTGGGATGCATTGGCAACTACTGTGTCTGTGCATTGGGGTCAAACCATGAAACCAGTCTGAGAGTTTTACCTTTCTGTGGGTTTCGAAGGTCCAAAGAGTTTCTCTTTATTAGATTAACTCCGTGCATATGTCTTTGTTATTAACTCTGTAAATACTACACATCTTCTGTTATTATTATTATAATACAGGATTATATAGCACCAACCATTTGTGCAGAGCTTTACAAAATAAAGGGAGACCGTAAAGTTATAATACAATTTAAGACAAGAGGCTTAGGAGAGCCCTGCATATGAGAACTCACAATATAAAAGGAGGGATATGTGATACAAAGCGTAATAACTGTGAAGGGATGAGTTGACGGAGAAAATAAAAGTTCAGTTGTTAGGTAGGATAGGCTTCCCTGAAGAGATGATTTATCAGGATCATCTAAAGGCAGACATGTTGGGGTAGGAAGTTCCAGAGGTTGGGAGAGGCCCTGGAGAAGTCCTGAAAGCAAGCATGGGAGGAGGGGACAAGGGAGTTAGAAAGCAGGGGGTCTTGAGAAAGCAAAGAGAGGGCAGTTAGTCACATCACTCCAAATTAGTTTAAGGGCTCGGGCAGATTGGCGTTGTTGGCTGCTGATGGAGAAAATTATTTTTCCTTGTTATGACTTAGCAATACATAAGAACGCATCCCAAATCTGGTTAAAGGGCCATATAGGGATGGTGTTACCTTAACTGATCTACAGGAATGTCATTACAAACAGACCCACTGACCAAGCCCCTTCAGGAATGTGTGCTGTCTTCCTTAAAAGGTAATGCTTTTTCCAAGGGTTACAATGGGTCATTACTACCAATAATTCCTGTATATACCACAGTCAAAACTGGAATAAGTTAAGCCAGCCATATGCCACACAGTACATGGATCAAAATTCGGTTGGCTTGATCGACTTGGGTACAACCAGACTTTTTTTACATTCAATTACTGCCGGGGGCTATAGCCGCTAGCAGTTATCATTGTGTTCTGCTGGCTGGGAACGCGCCCAAAAAAAACCCAGCAGAGCACGGGAGGGCTGCAGGAGTCATTGCCCCATCAACACTGACTGTGTTGATAGGGGAATCAAGCAATATTCTTTTTTTCCACCTGTGCAGGAAGGAAAGAAAATTGAGTTATCTATGGGCTGCAACTAAGTACAACTAAAGGCAAAACATTTTGGGTACAATGGAGATGGATTGGAAAGCTGGTTGGTGCTTATTACTGTCTGTGCCGTCGTTAGGGAGATTCACCCTTTCCATTTGTCCTGTTTACCATTATCATTGACAGTAAAAGAAAATCCCAAATTTGTGTTCGTACCCCGAAAAGTAATAGCGGGGAAATCTTCCAAAGGGAACAGAAGTTCAGGTGACCCGGGGGGTCCCCAAGGAATTCCCTTACTTTGCAGGGGGATTTCCTCCTCACTTCCTGTTTGGCTATGGGACAGGAAGTGAAGCGAAATTTCCGCAATGGGACAGAGATCGTAAAAAAAAAACTGACATGGGTTGTAACCCTCCCTTGCTCTATCCAAAATGAACAAAAGGTTTTGCCTATAGTTCTACTTTAAGTCTCCAGGCATGTGTCTGGTTTGATCATCTGCCAAGCTGGAAACGGGCAGGACTCCTTGGTGAAAGGCATCTATAGGCTTCAAGTTTTTTGTTACATTTTGCTACCTGTCTGCATGAGCTGTCAAAAATGTACTGACAAATATATATTTAAAAAAACTACAAAAAGCGTTGCACAGAGATCCTTCTCTCTGACCTGTAGAAATATTTTTTTCATAAAAAGCAAACAATTATCAACCCTCTTAAGAAATGATCAAATGGCAAATGTGTATATGCATAAAATTCTATGGGCTGAGGCTTTGAAAGAAAAATAAAACAAAAATGCGTACAGTATTTCATAAATTTACGTAAATTTTCTACCATTTTATTCATTTTTTGCTGCTTTACGTGACAATAAAATGGTCTACGTGCTTCTACAGACTGCCTAACAAATAGTTAGTGCCCTGTTGCTGAGCTGAATAAAAGGTCACACCCAGCAGCCGAATGGTCTGTGTGAACCTAATCTCTGCAATTGTGGGTCAAATACTAGACTTCTCTCTCTCAGTACTTGCTTGGAATCTAGGAGCCAACTAAAAAAGTTAGGAGCCAGTTTTTCAGCTGCTGATTTTCCAGCGTGCTTGTCTGACAGAAGTCAGCCGAACATACAGCTTCTTTCAGACCGGCTGCCATACACACGGCCAAATGGCGGCCAGTTTTTATTGAGCCGGCCCATGTTGCCCAACACTCAGTCCGTGTGTACTTGGCTTGATGGTGTGATGGGCAACAGCTCACTGGGGAAGGACAGTGCAGCAAGGTGGGGGCAATATGAGTTATCCAGTAACTCATGCCACCTTGGGTCCCTTTCACACGGACGCCTCCGCTAAGCAGAATCTGCTTGCTCAGCAGGGGATCTCTCTGCTAATCCCTACTGAGCAGGCAGATGACAGGTCCTGTCTATGGGGCAATCGGATGGAAATGGACCACCTGTCCATTTACATCCGATATGCCAGACAGATGGAAAATTGGACTAGCATCCGTTTGTTTTTGGCAGACAGGATCGGATGGCGGCGGATGTCAGTGGAAAGCTGTCCACTGAGATATTTCTGCTCCATAGAGGAGACTGAAGGGTCCGATGAGGTCCGCCTGAAAAACTGACAGGCGGACCTGATCGGATCACCTGTGTGAAAGGGGCCTTCGGCTGTGTGGCTGTGGCATGACAGGGGGAGAATGAAAAAATAATAAAAAAATCATTTCAAAGAAAAGAAAAAAAATTAATAAAAACTGTTTCCATCTTTTGTGCGGGTGTAAATGCAACTGAGGTTGTTCCAACTAGCTGCCCCACACTCCCTGTTCACTCCCCATTAACCACTTGCTTACCGGGCACTAAAACCCCCTTCCTATCCAGACCAATTTTCACCTGTCAGCGCTGACGCACTTTGAATGACAATTGCGCGGTCATACAACACTGTACCCAAATGAAATTTTTACAATTTTTTCACCAAAAATAGAGCTTTCTTTTGGTGGTATTTGATCACCTCTGCAGTTTTTACTTTTTGTTAAAAAAATGTAAAAAACTGAATTAAAATTAAAAATTTTATTTTTTTATATTTTGTTATAAAAAATTTTAAACGGGTAATTTTTCTCCTTTATTGATGTACGCTGATTAGGCGGCAGTAATGGGCACTGATGGGTGGCAGTGATAGGCACTGGGTGGCAGTGATGGGCAGCACTGCCGGGTGGCACTGATTGGCACTACAGGTGGGCATTGATAGGTGGCACTTGTGGACATTGATAGGTGGCACTGTGGGCACTGTTAGGTGGCACTGTGGGCACTGTTAGGTGGCACTGTGGGCACTATTAGGTGGCACTGTGGGCAGTGTTAGTTGGCACTTTTAATGTGGCACTGATGAGGCAGATGTGCCTCTTCCACTTGGGGACCGATGTCCCTCACATCCTAGCCGGTGATCTGCTTTTTTTTTCTACTCGCGCTGTCAGCGTGAGTAAAAAAAAAAAACGATTACCAATCTTTTGTTTACATCATGTGATCAGCTGTCATTGGCTGACAGCTGATCACATGGTAAGGGGCCGGGACCGGCCCCTTACTCGGATCGGTGATCAGCCGAGTCTCAGTGACTCGGTGATCACAGTTCGCCCGGCGCGCGCCCTGCAAGGAGCGTGCACAGGGGAGGCCGTCATATGACGGCCTCCCGGGAATGCAGGTCCGCGCTGTGGCCATCATTCGGCCATAGCGCGGATGCCAGGAGGTTAAGCAAAGTGCACCAGATGAAGCCCACAACAACTTCAACCTCTTCTCCTCTTGGGAAGGAGATGGGCGGGCAATGAGAACAGACAGGGGAACCCTCAGCGCCCTTAGTGACTGCTTGTCACAGCCACCCCAATTTAAATATCTCGCTCCAGAGGGCCACAAAGCCGCGGCCTCAATTGCCGGCATGGTATCTTAGTCAGCGCAGCCACAGGGGGCCACACAGGGACAAGACACCTCCTGCAGTGCAGCCCAGGTGCCAGGTGTCACTAATTCTAGTTGCCAATGTGACCTGGCGCTTGGGGTTTGTCGAGCCCTGAATTAACTGATGCATTTGACCTGCAGTTGACCTCCTTTTGACCTGCATTTGACCCATTTTGATGATAATTTTTTGCCATCACGTAGGCTTGCATGGGAATGCACAAACCGCCTAATGTAAACAGGTAACCGAACACTCGATATAGGATGACTGCCATTGGGCATAAGGGCCCTCACAAAGCTGAGGGACCCTTGTTGGACACAGATGAACCACTAGACACCAGGATGAATGAACAAAGGATATAAACCATGACCACCTATGGAAATATGTACTGTCACAGAGCTGAGGGACCCCGGTTGGATGCAGGTGAACCATTGGACAGAAGGATGTGTGAATATTGGACACATCATGACCACGAATGGACATGAGGACTGTCACAGAGTTGAGGGACCCCTGTTGGACACAAATGAACCACTGGAAAGAAAAATGGATAAACACTGGAGATGGCATAATCACCAGTGGACATAAGGACTGCTGTAAATCTGAAGAACCCCTGTTAAACACCGATAAACATGGGACAGAGCATGACCACCCATGGACAAAAGAACCCTTACAGAGCTGAGAAACCTGTGATGAACCACCAGGCACACGGATTAATATACAAAGGGTATAAAATTACCACCTGTGGAAATAAGGACTGTCACAAAGTTGAGGGACACCTGTTTCACGCAGATGAAACAATGGACACAGGGAGGGATGAACATAGGATATACCATGACTACCTATTAACATAAGAACAGTCACATAGCTGAGGGGCCCCTGCTTGACACAGATGAACCATTGGACAAAAGGATGGATGAACACTGGACATAGCATGACCACCAATGGCTATAAGAACTATTACCGAGCTCAGGGACACCTGTTGGACACAAACCACTGAACAGGACTACAGATGAATACTGAGCATAGCATGACCACAAAAAGACATAAGGACCATCACGGAGCTGATGAATCCCTGTTGAACACAGGTGAACCACTGGACAGAAGGATGGGTAAATATTGGACATGGCATGAACAGTCACAGAGTTCAGGGACCCCTGCTGGACACAAATAAACCACTGGAAAAGCATGGTCACCAGTGGACATAAGGACTGCTGCAAAGCTGAGGGACCCCTGTTGAACACCAATAAACACTGGACATAACATGACCACCAATGTACAAAAGGACTGATACGAAGCTGAGGGATCCTTGTTGGATAAAGATGAACCACTGAACAAAAGGACAGATGAACCCTGGACACAGATTGTTGTCCACCCTGGACCACAGGACCGAGCCCCATTACTGGAAGTGACCATGACTACAACGTAGAAGATCACCATTGTAGCTGGGGATTGGTCATAGCTACAGGTAGACAAATACTACCATAATAACATAACTATGATTAACCTCTTTTCTTCAACTCTTTAAGATGTTTGGAACACCAAAGCATCATCATGACTCTTTGAGGAGTTGTACATGAGCTTCTCCGATCATGTGATCACTGTAATTGGCTGTCACAGTGATCACATAATCAGGAGCCCATCCCACCAGTTCCTAACTGCTGCTAGGTGACCATGATCTGTGGGAATGGGCACGCTCCCAAAAGAGGTATGTAAAAGTCACCTCTATGCTACTACATATTTGCCTACAAGTTCTACCAGCAATAAACCACAAAAGACAACCCCTAGACCAGTGGCTGTCCACCTTTGAGCCAAAGGGGGCCTAAAAAATATGGCATGTGACATCAGCAAAGGGCCGCACATATTGTTGAATATTTGTAATGCTTGAGAGGACTGCTGGAAACTGCAGACATAATAAAGGAAATGAGGATCAGAGAGTGTGGACATGCTACATTGTTGGCTGAGGATATGAGAACAGCCCCCAAAAATTCCACTTGCATTTTGCGAGTGGAATTTAGCGGAGGGCGAGTGAGGAGCAAGGGTGGAACAGGCTGACAGTTTCCTGGCTAATCGCTTCTGGCAGAAGCGGTGCTGCCATCAGAGTGGCCCAGAGAGGGGGGGGGGGGTTCCCTGCCCCCCAGGCTGCTCTGATGTCCTGTAAAAAAGCCTGCTTCTGGCAGACACGATCAGCCAGGAAACGGTCAGAAGAGGACACATAGCGGGGATCTCCCACTGAGACACGGCTTGTATATGAATAGCCAGCCAATGTCAAACAAAGTCCCGCCTCCGGACCGGCACTGGACCAGTATGCTGTCTATTAGATTCCAGGAGGCAGGATTTCATTTGACAAGAGATCCCGCTCTGTGTCATCCGGCTGCCCGATCCTCACGATTCCTCCCTGGTGCGTTGCTGGGCACGGATGACTGATGAGGCTGCACTTTTGGGCAATGATAGGCTGCACATATGGGCAATGAGGCTGCATGATAAGCTGCACTGATGAGGCCACACTGACTGCACTGATATGCTTTATGTTAATATTGTTAAAGAAGTTGTTAATATTTATTTGTGGAACTTAATTCTGCATAAAATATTTAACAGTGTGATTTCATGAGATAATTTACGAGGGCATGACTTGGGCAGGGTAGGGGTTGGGTGGGGCAACTGGTGGCGAGTAACTCTTTAAGGCCTGGCTAGTGGCTCAGGACTTGAAATTTTGAGCCCTGCTGTAGAAGACAATACAAAACTGGGAACATGCTACATGAGGCTATTAGAGATCAATGCTCTTACCCTAATCAATGTTCCCACTACAGACTGTTGAGGTCTGAGGGCCGCAGGTTTGGCATCAGGGCCCTAGGCTGTTTATTGGACCTGGAGTGAATGGAAATAGCACTCCATTGCACAAGCGTTATAACACACACTTTGCGTCAAAACAATTTTGTGATGTCCGAATTTTTGGGACGTTTTGGTCCATCCGAAGCCTAGTGATTTTATTGGGCTGCCTCAATGTAACGCATGTTAACAAGTGACATAATACACGCTGATACACGAGTATTTAATGCATCAAACGAATGTAAAGGGGCTTCAGATTTTTTTTTTAAATTGTTTTTAATCATAAGAATAAAGATAATTCAGTGAAGGCCATATTGCATCCATCATGCATCAGTGAACTAACCGTTTTAAGTTTCCACGATCCCCATACAGGCTTGGGTATGGGAGGAGTTTGGGGTGTCTGTAAGAACCAATCAGACATTTCCTCTCATCTCCTAACAAGCATTTACAATGCCAGCTGCTGTTTGATTGGCTGCTATATGGCAATATAACAACAATTTTAATTATCATAGTTATACTGGATTATTTGTATTATTATTATTGTGACTCCGGTTCTAGCTGGACACACGGAGAAACAGTTCTCTAATGTTACTATCACCCCACTTCCGCCCTGTGGTTCTCCACTTCGGCTGCGTGCGTTCCACGCCGCTGGTTGCCATAGTGATGCCCAGCGAGTTCCTGGACAGCCTTCAAAAAGCCAGACAGTGACAGTCTTTTATTCCGCAGCAAAAGCCACCGCTAGAGGGCGACCGTCTGCCGTGTAAGAGTAAAAAGTGTCCTCGGTGCCGCAGGGTCGGCGGCCATTTTGTTGTAGAGCACAGAGTTTAGTTTTAACCCACTCAAAATAAATTATTTAAAAAAAATACCGAGGTAAATATATAGATAGATAATATATAGAGTAATGTGTTACTAAGTATAGTTAAGAAGAAGCAAAATGCTTAGTTCTGGTTTGTCTAAAGGAGGAAAAGTAACCATTTTGTTGTAGTCCTATGAAATAGGGGAGGGTCTCTGATATTGCTAGAATCCTCCTGCTGGGGGTGTGAGGCTGGAGAGTGTGTGCCCAGTGAGGAGGAGGTAATAATGTCTTCTTATTATAAGAGAAGGGGGTCCCAGCACTCTGTGTGGACTGGATGGTAGGGGGAGGGGGTCATGTCACATCCACAAACCCTCATCTTCCTACAACTCCTCTGATGTGTAGAACATTAGATCGGGGGACTCCACTGGGGCTGAGGATGATGGCACTAGAAAAAAAATTCTAGGAAAAACAATCCCCATCTTATAGAAATACACTAATTGATGAGCATGGTTAGGAGCTTTGTGGCTTTTGACCTGACTCTCTGGCTGCCATGATTACGAGATCTTCATTCTACTCAGTGCCATTGGCGAAATTTGTGTCCTCAGTTGGAGCAAGGGCCAGTATAGAAATTGGAGAGGAGCAGGTTATGGTCACTTCTCCTTGTCTCCTCATTGGTGGAATGGCCAAATGGGGAAAGACTCCTATGAAGGCACTGCACAACAGGGGCCACCATATGGCCAACAACTGCCGCCTGCCCATCTCTTAGTGACCCCTAACCCTGTGCAGAGGGCACTTCTCTTCTCTGTGCCCAACAACCATACATAGGATTCCTATCCTTGGCCTCTGGAAGAAGGCGACTCCAACAATTGTTTTCAGATTTCTAAGGTTTAGAGAACTTTTACCAATGGTTGTTGAGGGTTACACCAATCCTGTTGCCACCAGGTAAGTCACCATAATGACCTTCACATGGACATTTCTAAAAGGAATTCTGAATGTTCTCAAATATGGTCATGTGACCTTGCAAGTCAAGTAAATGTATGTGTTATATGCAATACCTGCTATACTGCACCCTTCCTCCCTTCCTACTTCTATTTCTCTAGATAATCGCTAAAACCAAGACATGGGCTTATTTTCTTTACCCTTACATATAAAAATGTAATTTTTCTTATTGTAGGTATTTTTTGTGGTATGGATGAACAAAAATGTATTGAAGATAGAAAAGGTTTATGAGGAACGCATCTCGTAGGCCAACCAAGGATGGAGAAGGAGTGGAGTCGCATGACTGAGAAGATATTAGACCTCACCCTGGAGATCATCTACCTGCTGAATGGAGAGGTGAGGAGGATTCTGGGAGGTCACATGACATCACTCTTATCTCTATTAATAAAACACAGACCTGACCGGGGAGGTGAGGAGGATTCTGGGAGGTCACATGACATCACTCTTATCTCTATTAATAAAACACAGATCTGACCAGAGAGGTGAGGAGGATTCTGGAAGTGAAAAAATGTCATCAGCAGTGAACACCAAGTATTCCTCAAAAGGGTCTAAAGCTTTATTTTGGTGGTCACATAGTACGTTTCAGAGTCATGCAGGGCCTCTTCATCAGGCAAGTCACTAGGGTTGCATCGATACCACTTTTAAGACCGAGTACAAGTACCGATACTTTTTTTCAAGTACTCACCAATACCGATACTTTTTCTTAATGTCAATTTTTTCATTTATTTATTAAAATGTGGGGTTTTTTTGTAATTTTTTTTTACAATGCTTTCTTTTTTCTGAGGGGGGGGGGGGGGAGTGGATGGTGTCAGTGTTTTTTTATTTTTTATTTTACTATTATTTTATTTTACAGTTTAACTTTTAAATATTTATTACAATTCTTTTTTTTTTTTTTATTAATCTATATTTTTTTTATCAGCTCTGTTGAGGGGGTGGGCTTTGGTGAGATGTCAGAGGTCTAAACAGACCCCTGACAATATCCCTTTGAGACAGGGAAAGGGACTGAGGATAGAGGTTTCCCAGTCCCTTTTTCAGCAGCCTCAGCTGCACTGAAGATGAATGGACAGGAGACACAGGTTCCTATCTATTCATAAACTGAAGCATCGTAAACACAGTTTACGATGCTCAGTTATGAATGGACAGTCACTGACTCTGTTCATTCAAAAAAAGAAGGAGCTGGTAAATTACATATTTAGCGTCTCCTTCCTCCGCTTTTCACCCTGACAGATCTGGGGGGGGGGCAGAGGAGGACACTGATGGGACTCGGAGGAGGACACAGATGCAGACCAGAAGAGGACACGGAGGGGGACTGGAGGAGGACACAGAGGACCCGGAGAGCTGGAGGAGGATACAGGGGACAGTCGGAGGTGATCAGTGCGGCAGCGCAGGCAGTTACAATCTCCCTTTCAATAAAGCAGCTGAAAGTCGTGGGAGGGAGAGGAGGAGAAGCAGCTATCAGCTGCTTTATTGAAAGCCACACCGGGAGATCGGTGATTGTAACTCCCCCACCGCCGCACCGATCATCTGTGAGGCTGCCCAGGTATCTAAATAAGCATCAGAGCATTTGCACGAGTACAAGTACTCGTGCAAATGCTTGGTATTGGCACCGATACTAGTATCGGTATTGCTGCGACCCTACTTTGAACGCATTTCAGGAATCCTTGGTGTGCTGATGACATTCCTTCACTCTGATTGTCTATGGTTTCCAACCTATGGTCATTACAGCACCCAACATTACCGAACAGTCATTTTCAGGAACGTGTGCATGGGGAATATTGCGTGAGGATTCTGGGAGGTCACATGACATTACTATTAACTCTATAAAACAAAGACCTGAAGGAGAACTGATAGACTTTATTGCCAAAGTTTATGGACCTCTGACCATCACACACATATGAACTAGATGGATTTACAATTCCAAAGCTACAATATCTTCAACTTCTCTGGTAGGGCTTTCTGCAAGATTTTTCAAGTAAGCCTGTGGAAACTTGCTAATTCAGTCCAGAGGCAGTCAGTATAGTTGAAGCAACGGTTTTGTGAAAGCCACTTGGGTTCCTCCCAACTAAACATGTGAAACTATGTCTTTATGGAGCTGGCTTTTAGCACAGGGACACAGCCATTCTCGAGCAGAAAAGGGCCTTCCCAAAACAGTTACCACAAGGCTGGAAGCACACCATTGCCTGAACTGTCTTTGGATGCTGTAGCATTAACAGTAACCTTCAATGGAGACATCATAATCATTTAGAGGGGTGTCCACATACCTTTGGTCATATAGTGTAGATATTTTAAGGTGCTGACCATGTTTATTTTAGTTTGAATGGTGTCATAACTTTGCAGTTTTGTTTTTTTTTTTTTTTTTTTTTTAAACTTAAAGAATTATATAGCTTTCAAGCTATCTGATGGCTTGGTTGCTTCCGACGTGATGATGAAGAAAAGCCCTATTATCAATCCTTTATGTCATGCCATGAGAAAAAACTACAAAAAGGTTCAAGAAGTCATCAGTAAGATCATTGAACTGCTGACAGGAAAGGTGAGCGGTGCTGGGAATTCTGGGACATTTATCCAGTAACCGACAAGGGATGTGTCTGGATGGTGACTGTATCATTGTGTGTGTCAGGTTCCTAAAGGGTGTCAGGATGTCACTAGCTATTTCTCCATGGAGGAGTGGGAGTATATAGATGGACACAAGGATCTCTACAAGGACGTCATGATGGAGAACATGCCGCCCCTCACATCACCGGGTAAGGGGAGACTTTAATTTCTTGTATTTAAGATCCACCTAGATCCACCTCTGATCTATAGGCATAGTATGTCAGGTTCCTATAAGGTGTCAGGATGTCACTGTCTATTTCTCCATGGAGGAGTGGTAGTATATAGAAGGACACAAGGATCTCTACAAGGACATCATGATGGCGAACTGTCTGCCCCTCCCATCACCGGGTAAGAGGAGACTTTAATTTCTTATAAAAGGAAAGAAGAGTATTGAGGATCCACCTAGATACACACATCCTCTGATATAAAGACATAGAAACAATGTATTCAGTCAGTGTGTGTGTTTCCTACAGATGGATCCAGTAACAGAAATTCCCCAGAGAGATGTCCCCAACCTCTGTATTCCCGGGACTCCACACAGGAACATCAGGAGATCCCTCAGGAGGATCAGGTAACATAAAGTGTGCTCTAAAGCACTCTAGGGCTGATATCATGCAGGTAAATCATCTTGGAGAGACTTCTACTGGCCCAGCTAGCAAGGGAGCAATTTCATGGAGATCAGTAAGCAGTCTCTTAAGGATCCTGATGCTGGCAAGTTGTCACCAGCATCGGGACTGCCTACGTGAAAACAACCTTAACCACTTTAATACCGTGCTATAACCAAAAGAAGGCTACAGCCTGGATCTCTTGTTCTGGGAGGGCTTCCATGGACGTCCCCCCAGAATGCGCTTCCCGCGTGCCCCCTGGGGCTCGCATCGGGCTTACTCTGTGATCGCTGTGTTCTTTGGACACAGCTGATCACTGATCGAGGTAAAGGGCCAATCACAGATGATTACATGTAAACAGACTTGCTGGTTATCGGCAGTCTTTTACTCACACGCTGTGTCTGTGTGAGGAAAGTATTGCCCATGAACGGCAGGCCTGTCAGCAGATTGTTTACACTGATCATCAGTGCATCCTCATCAGAGCCAATCAGTGCAGCTTATCAGTACTCACCAGTGCAGACTCTTCAGTGCACATCAGTGAAGAAGAAAAATTACTTATTCGTAAAATGTTATAACAGAAACCTAAGGAAAAAAAACCTTTTTGTTTGTTTTGCAAAAAAAAAAATAAAAACTCAGTGGGGATTAAATACCACCAAAAGAAAGCTCTATCTGTCCTAAAAAAATATAAAAATTTCATATGGGTAGTGTTGCATGACCGCACAGTTGTCATTTAAAGTGCGACAGCTCTGAAAGCTGAAAATTGGCCTGGACAGGAAGGGGGTGAAAGTGCCCGGGAATTGAAGTGGTTACACTAAAAACTACATCTGCGAAGCACCACTGCTTAAAATTTCCAATTAGTAAAATGTTTTACTGTGTTCACTGACTGAACCGGTACTAGCTTAAAGCGGACCTTTTAACCCATGAAATTGTTTGTATCTGGCTTCAGGCCTTCAGAAGTCACCTAATTATTAAATAGAGTCCACCTGTGTGTCATTTAATCTCAGTATAAATACAGCTGTTCTGTGATGCCCTCAGAGGTTAGAGACCTTTAGTGAACAAACATCATCATGAAGTCCAAGGAACACATCAGACAGGTCACGGATAAAGTTGTGGAGTTTAAAGCAGGGTTAGGTTATAAAAAAAAAATATCCCAAGCTTTGAGCATCTCACGGAGCAATGTTCAATCCATCATCTGAAAATGGAATGAGTATTGCACATTTGCAAATCTACCAAAACATGACCGTCCTCCTAAACTGACAGGCCGGGCAAGGAGAGCATTTATCATAGAAGCAGCCAAGAGGCCTATGGTAATTGTGGAGAACCTGCAGAGATCCACAGCTCAGGTGGGAGAATCTGTCCACAGGACAACTATAAGCCATGTGCTCCACAAATCTGGCCTGTATGGAAGAGTGGCAGATAGAAAACCTTTGCAGATAACAGTTCAGTTTTGGGCACCAGTTCTCAAAAAGGATATCGGGGAACTGGAGAAAGTGCAGAGAAGGGCAACCAAACTGATAAGAGGCTTAGAAGAGCTCAGCTATGAGAAAAGTTTAGAGGAACTGAATTTATTCACTCTTGAGAAGAGGAAATTAAGGGGGGATATGATCACCATGTATAAATATATAACGGGTCCATATAGACAACTTGGTGTTTGAGTTATTCACTTTACAGTCAACACAGAGGACAAGGGGGCACTCTTTACATCTAGAGGAAAAGAGATTTCATCTCCAAATACAGAAAGGTTTCTTCACAGTAAGAGCTGTGAAAATATGGAATAGACTCTCTCCAGAGGTGGTTCTGACCAGCTCAGTTGATTGCTTTAAGAAAGGCCTGGATTCTTTCCTAAATGTACATAATATAACTGGGTACTAACATTTATAGTTGATCAATTTTTCAACCTGACTAACTATGTAACTATGTAACCATTGTTCAAAGAAAGCCAAAAGAAGTCCCGTTTGCAGTTTATGAGAAGCCATGTGGGGGACACAGCAAACATGTGGAAAAAGGTGCTCTGGTCAGATGAGACCAAACTTAAACTTTTTGGCCTAAAAGCAAAAACTCTATGTGTGGCAGAAAACTAACATTGTACATCACCCTGAACACACCGCCCAACCGTGAAACATGGTGGTGGCAGCATCATGTTGTGGGGATGCTTTTCTTCAGCAGGGACAGGGAAGCTGGTCAGCGTTGATGGGAGGATGGATGGAGCCAAATACAGGGAAATCATAGAAGAAAACTTGTTAGAGTCTGCAAAAGACTTGAGATTGGGGCCTAGGTTCACCTTCCAGCAGGACAATGGCCCTAAACATACAGCCAGAGCTACAATGGAATGGTTTAGATCAAAGCATATTCATGTGTTAGAATGGCCCAGTCAAAGTCCAGCCCTAAATCCAATTGAGAATTTGTGGCAAGACCTGAAAGTTGCTGTTCACAGACATTCTCCATCCAATCTGACAGAGCTTGAGCTATTTTGCAAAGAAGAATGGGCAAAAGTGTCACTCTCTAGATGTACAAAGCTGGTAGAGACATCCCCAAAAAGACTTGCAGCTGTAATTGCAGAGAGAGGTGGTTCTACAAAGTATTGATTCAGGGGGGCTAAATACAAATGCACGCCACACTTTTCACATATTTATTTGTAAAACATTTTGAAAACCATTTATCCTTTTCCTTCCACTTCACAATTAGGTGCCACTTTGTGATGTCTATCACATAAAATTTACGTTTTAAGGGTTATAACATGACAAATTGTGGAAAATTTCAAGGGCTATAAATACTTTTTCAAGACACTGTATGTTCAGAATAATAGGACAATTGTAAAACATTCTTCTTTTTCAGGTGGAGCTGGATGTAGACCAGACTGATTGTAGAGCAGAAGCTAAAGAAGAAGCAGATGAGCCCTATGTGAGTGTCGACGAGTCCTATAAGGAATGGGAAATCCCTCCGGAGATCAGCACAGGTGAGTAATAAACACTAAATCCAGAGAAGAGTCCCAGATTCTCCTTGTTCAGTCACTACAACAATCTCTTCTTCTCCCCCCTCCTCTGTCAGTAGACAGTACTGAGGAGACAGTATGTGCCCAGTGGGGGAGTCAGGAGCCATCAGCCTCTATTAGACTCCGGCTCTCCTCCTCACATCATGTCATTGTGTGTTATCAGCCAAGAGACGTGACCAGTCTCCCCCCCACACACTCTCTAGGACAGAGGCAAAACTAGAACCATCAGGGCCCCGGTGCAAGAAACCACAAAGGGCCCCCTGACCCCCAGTTGAGAACTCTTCCCTCCAAGCCTGGGGCCCTTACCTCTGAGCCCAGCGGCAAAGCGCCAGGGCCCGGTGATAAGTGTGACCTTTGTGAACCTGGTAGTTCCACCACTGGTGTCCAGTAGATTTTTATTTTTTACATTTTTTACTATTTTTATTTTTACAATTTATTATTTTTTAGAAGGCCCGCTGGGGGGCTTTGGTGAGATATCAGGGGTCTAAACAGACCTCTGATGATTCATCTTTGGGACAGAGACAGGAGATTAAATCGTTATCTCTGTAGCCTTGGCCTTGGCTCTAGACAGAACTTCCTGTTCAGATGAGACCCCAGAAGAGCACAGTGACCGGAATACAGCACAAGGGGACCAGAGAACAGCAAAAAGGGGACCTGGAGAAGAGCACGGGATCAGAGGAGGGCACAGGGACCAATGAAGAGCAGGGGGGCCAGAGAGAGCACAGAGGTTGCCAGGGAAGATCACCAGGGGCCAGGAGAGAGCAGAGGGGCAGGCAGCAGAAGAAAGCTGCACAGAACAGGCCGCATATAGAGGAACTGATGCCCTTCATGTTTCTCCTGCAGGCGCTGAATGCCTCCGGGAGGGAGAGGAGGAGAAGCAGGCATTCAGCGGCTGCAGTAGGAACATGGAGGGCATCAGTTTCTCTATATGCCGCCCCTCTTGTCAAGGTGTAGAGGGGAGCCATATGGGCCCCCTAGAAAATGGGGCCGAGTCGCAATGGTGACCTCTGTAGTTACGCCCCTGCCCTGGGATCTCTCATACATCTCAGTACAGGGGGCTTTACTCTCCTCTTTATTCACAGACACTGGGGACACCAGAGCCTTTCAGTGGAACATCAAGGCTGAGGAAGAGGAGGAAGAAGAGGAGGAGGAAGTAAGACAAATCAAGATTGAAGATGAGGAAATTCCTTTGGAGATTGGCATGGGTGAGTTACAATCAATAAATACAGAAGAAAATGAACACATTCTATGCATTGAGCTCTGGTGAAAGAGGAACCAAACCAAAACGACTAATCAGTAATTTTAGAGCTATAGCCTATAGTAAAAAAAATGGCTGAGCAGGAGCACTGTTATCCTGGGTGGATGTCATATGACGCCCCCCCATCTGCACACCTTGTGGGCCCACTGGACACAGCGGAGCACAGATCATTGTACTGGGCCGCTGTGTGCAGCCCTGGTACCATGTGATTACTGTGACCAATCACTGCGATCACATATCAGTTGTCAACAATGGCTTTCATTCATAGCAATTATGTGTACTATTGTGATCTGTGATTGGTCACAGTGATCACATAGTACAAGGGCCAATCACAGTCGACTTTTTCTATGTGATAGCCTATCACAGTAGTAAGCAAGGTTTCATAAATGAAACCTTTGAACAGTGTTAGAGATTCCTTATTAAAGTGATCATCACTGTAAAAAGCACTTATATTATTAACAAAAAAATCCTGATCATCTCCCTAGAGCCGTACAGTAACACCATGGTGACACTGTACTGCTTTGGTCACTGTATGTAAAAAGAAAGTTACAAAAATATATATATATTTTTTCCACGTCACTAGTCAGTGTCCCTGATCACTGCCACACCAGTCATATTGAATCGGTTAACCACTTCCACACCGCCCCATAGCAGATATACTGCTACAGGGCGGCCCTCCTGCACAGAATCACGTGTGTGTGTGTGTGTGTGTGTGTATATATATATAAATCATATTACGCGATTCTGCACTTCCGCCTATGGGGGTGCACGCCACCGGTGGGCCGCTTCTGCTGTGAATTCTAACAGTAAGTCGATCTGGGGGTGCCGGGCACTGGATGTCCGCCGGCACCCGTCAATCATTGGGCAGAGACACAGAACGAAGCTCTGCTTGTCATCCTGTAAACAAGGCAGAGCACAGTGATCAGAGAGTGCACTCGATCCGGGCCCCAGGGGGCACGCAGAAGGCACACACATGGGAAGAAGTCCATGGATGTCCTCCTAGAGCTGGAGAGCTGCGCTGTAGCTATCTATTGCTATAGCGCAGTAGGGAACAGAATAAAAAAAAATGGAGGTAGTAAGAACTATTTAAATTTATCGCAGGTGTTGGTTATATTATCAAAATGGGCTCAAATGCTTTATTGAATAAGGTAATATAGTTTTAAAGGGAACTACTAGAAAATAGTCATAAATGCCTTAACCACTTCAGCCCCGGAGGGTTTTACCCCCTTCCTTACCAGGCCATTTTTAGAGATGCGGCACTGCGTTACTTTAACTGACAATTGTCCCGTCGTGTGATGCTGTACACAAACAAAATTGATGTCCTTTTTTCCCCACACAAATAGAGATTTTTTTTGGTGGTATTTGATCACCTCTGCGATTTTTATTTTTTGCGCTATAAACAAAAAAAGACCGACAATTTTGAAGAAAAAAAAAAACTATATTTTTTACTTTCTGCTATAATACATATCCCCCAAAAAATTACATTACATTAAAAATAAATTTTTCCATCACTTTAGGTCAATCTGTATTCTGCTACATATTTTTGGTAAAAAAAAAATCGCAATAAGCGCATATTGATTGGTTCGCGCAAAAGTTATAGCATCTACAAAATAGGGGAAAGATTTAGGGACTTTTTTTTTTATTATTTATTTATCTATTTTTTAATTGTTTTTACTAGTAATGGTGGCGACTTCTAGTGGGACTGCGACATTGCGGAGGACAAATCTGACCCTAAGTTACACTTTTTGGTGACCAGCGACACCAATACAGTGATCAGTGTTATAAAAATGCACTGATCAATGTATAAATGGCACTGTCAGAGAAGGGGTTAACACTAGTGGTGATTAAAGGGTTAAGTGTTCCCTACGGAGGTGCTTTCTAACTGTCAGGGGGATGGGCTCACTGGGAGTAGAGAGAGATCGCTGTTCCTGATCACTAGGAACAGCTGATCTCTCTCTCCTCCGCTGTCAGAACGGGGATCCGCCTTGTTTACAAAGGCAAATCCCGGTTCTGCCTCTTTCCCGCAATCCTGGGTGTTGCCGGCGGACCCTCAGGCGAGCTCCCACAATGCGCAGCATGTACGCGCCCGCAAAAGCCAGTGCACGAACAGACGTACCAGTACGCCGATTCGTGTAGCCGAGCCACCTTGCCGCAGTATAACTCATTAACCAGTTGCCGGCTGGTCGGCAACTGGTTAATGAATTCTCCAGACACTGTTGTATTAATTCTATTAACAGAGATAACAGTGGTGTTATGTGACCTTAAAACTGTTCCTATTCTTCGCCCATGACTTATTTTCTGCAGACGGACAACACAAATGGAATGTCCCAGAGAAACTTCCAACTGTCTCTCCAGAAATGGAAAATGACGACATCAGAGATCCTCCAGGAGAACACCCCATTAGTCAAAATCTCCATACCGTCCTTCCCAGTTCAGACCTATCATCTGATCTTTCTACACCCAGGGACAGTTTTCCTGGTCACTCATATCCCATCGGTCCGCATATGGATCACAGAGGCAGTGAAATGTTCCCATGTTTTGTCTGCGGGAGATTTTTTACCCAAAGGGCGATACTCATCTCTCACCAGAGAAATCACACACTTGAGGGCCCCTTTCTTTGTTCAGTATGCGGAAAATGTTTTGCCAGGAAAGCATATTTTATTGACCATGAAAGAACTCACACTGGAGAGAGGCCCTATTCTTGTTCGGTATGTGGAAAATGTTTTAATCAGAAGTCGGCTCTCGCCACCCATCAGCGGATCCACACGGCCGAGAAGCCATATCCGTGTTCCGAGTGCGGCAGATGTTTTACCCAGAAAGCCCATCTTATTATACACCAGAGGACACACACTGGGGAGAAGCCATATTCCTGTTCGGAATGTGGGAAATGTTTCAATCAGAGATCATCTCTTGCCACCCATCAACGAATTCACACAGGAGAGAAAAGATATCCGTGTTCGGAGTGCGGGAAATGTTTTTCCCAGCTGGGAACTCTTATTACGCATCAGAGAATTCATACTGGTGAAAAGCCTTATTCATGTTCAGACTGTGGCAAGTGTTTTACCAGGAGAACCTATCTTACCGACCATCAGAAGACTCATTCCGGCGAGAAGCCCTTTTCATGCTCTGAATGTGGTAGATGTTTTAGTCGGAAGGCCAAACTTATCGAACATCAGAGGACTCACACGGGAGTGAAACCATAATCATTTTTGGACTATGGGAAACTATTGACTGAAAAGAATTCACCTGTTTCTGATCGCTGGAAGGTTTTTTTTTTTATCAATAAACTGGTTAGACTTTTAGTAGGTTTCCTTGTAGCATTGAACTGTCTTCAAAGAAAATGACTGTGGTCACCTGACCTGATCACACCTGCCATATATAAACTTGTTGGACATCTCATTCCAAAGCCACAAAGCCATGGGCATTCAAATGTAGTTGCACCCCTTTCCTCCTTCCCCTAGTAGCTATAGCAGCCTCCGCTTTTCTGCTAAGGCTTTCCACAAGATTTTGGAATGTTTCTGTGGACACGGTAACCTAGCTCGCAATCATCAGTTTTCCATGGGGGGGAAAACTGCTCTCATTCCAATGCCCCCCCCCCCTACCTCTGACAATGTGCCTGGCCGTCTCCCATCCCTGCACCATACACACACAGCCTGAACACACAGCACATAGTTGAAATCTGATCATTTACCCAACTTTTTCCACTCATCAGCTATCCTTAGGCCCCATTCACACTGTGATTTTGAATCGTGGACAGAATCGCTGCAATTGATGACAAAACACACCATGCAAAGCTTGTCACACAAAATGGAGCAGGAGCTTCTTTTGGCGTCAGCTTAGTGAGATGCGTTTTGCCCCGATTGCTGCGCGATTTTGTCGCACAAAAATTGTGGCAAACTTGCACCACGTTTGAGGTACCATTAGGAATAAATGGCACCCTAACATGTGTAGTGTGTTTTCCCACAATTGCAGGAAATTTTAAATCGCTGGCAAAATCGCCACAATTAAGCCTGTGATTCAAAATCCCAAAGTGTGAATGGGGCCCTATTGTTAGTGTTTTTTTATTAGACAATTCCTCTTCTTCCAATGTGGCCCAGGAGAGTCAAAAGGTTGGACACTAAAATGTCTTTGTATGCTGTAGTATCCCTTTACTTTAAACACCTGAACTCCAGTCATTTGAAGAAGGTGGGTGGTTCTGAGAAGAGCCTTTGAGGGGTGTAGATGAAGGAGGGCAGCTGGTTTTATTTCTTCTTTGCAGCAGCCTTTTTGGGCTTGGGTTTAGCCACCTTCTTAGCCGGACTCTTGGCAGTTTTTTATGGCTTGGCTGGAGCTTTGGGCTTTTTGTCGCCTTCTTGGCAGTAGCTGCAGCCTTTGCCGGTTTATTGGCGGCCTTCTTGGGGCTCTTGGCTGTGCATTGGAGAGGTGAGCACATAATTTAGGCCATATAGTAGGTGTGATGGTCAGGTGTCCATGTATCTTTTTCTATATAGCCTAAGTTTCCACTTGGCATCAAATGATCCGATGTCAGGATAGGAAAGAGGTGACCACCTGGACACTGGTACCTTTACTTCAGTTTTTAGTCTTATTTTACTTGAAGCACTACACCAGGGATATGCAGTTAGCGGACCTTCAGCTGTTGCAGAACTACAAGTCCCATGAGGCATAGCAAGACTCTGACATCCACAAGCATGACACCCAGAGGCAGAGGCATGATGGGACTTGTAGTTTTGCACCAGCTGGAGGTCCACTAGTTGCATATCCCTGCACTACACCAACACTGTGTTGTTTTTTGTATGTCTATTAGTCCAATTGGATGATAGAAATAATGCTTTTATTCCCCTGTGTTTTCCTTCCTGATTAAAAACTGCAGGTTTGTTCCCATTCTTTCTTGGTTTTTCCATTTCCATAGATTTTGATTTTCAGTTAAAGTTAATGTGGGGCTCAAACTAAAATACACCAACAAAACCATTGTATGAGGCCTGCTTGTGACAGCCATGTGGGTAGTTGGGCTTGTTGCAATTGGACTAATGCGCTAGTGTCAAAAATGCTATTCCTGACCATGAAACTGGCGGGTCCATATAACCCATGACCACTTCAGGAGGCAAGAACCATCCTCAGGGCTGAGGAGGAAACACCCCCCAGAGGTGATTTGCCAAGGGGTTAGAGCCTAGCCCACCTCTACTTTCAATAAATTAATGAGTGTGAGAAACGGATTGAGCAATTCGTACAGAGTCTGTTGTGAACAAAAAAGATTGCTGGAACTTCGGCGTGCTCCCACCAGCACTATAAACCATACTGCCCAAAAATGGTAAAAGTTAATTTCTACCTTTATTTTATAGTCATTAGCTTATATTCTGTATGTCTTGTCTGGGTTTTTTTTTGTGTGTATTTTTTGTACTATTTATCTTTGTACATATTTCTTATGCACTGCCCACTTTGGGTAATTACATTAAAAAATAATAAGTGTCTTCTGTGTACTAAGCTAAGCCTCGTATATATGCTAGAGAGATTGTTGTATTATGTTACCAGTGTCTGTATGATCGGTCTAAGCACCTTGTTAATCTGTATGCAATTGCACTGTGGGCTTGTTGATTGCATATAGATTAAAGGAGAAGTCCAGCCTAAGCTCGTTTGGCTGGGCTTCTCCTATGAGTCGCAGGAGTGCAATAAGTTTTGCACCCCCTGTGACCAGTTTTTATGAGAGAGAGAACTGAAGTCCGCTCTATGCTGACGTCACAGGAATTGGTCCAGGCACCACGTCCTCCCGACAATAGAGTCTGGATCCGCCAGGTGCCTGGACTGACACTCGTCTTAGCCTCTCCCACTGAGGGCCTGAGAATGCCGATCCCCGCCCCTCCACAGCACAGCGCTCCAGTGAGTGAGGAGGAGCAGAGCAGGAGAGATGCTGATTGACACTCGGCAGCCCTCTGCTCGGGGAAGTGAGAGAACCGAGCCATCGGCGATGTGCTGATTCTCACTGTAGAGGAGCCGGGTGACAGATGCAGCATCGGACCAATGCTGCATCCACCTAGGTAAGTATGATGGGGGAAAAACCCCCAAACCCATACTTCTCTTTTAAGGGTCAGTGTGTAAGCCAGAAGACCTGCCAGGCACGGATTTGTGTGTGTGATTGCCTAGCACCGTGTTTTTCAGTCAAGGCACCCTTTAGAACTGTGCATAATTTCGGGGCACACCAGTCTGAGGGCTCGTTCACACCAGTAGGTGCGTCCAAGCACACACTCTTTTTTGCATGTTCTCTTACGTCGCATTTTTTAATCAGTGGGAACATACACGCATTTTTGCTAGAAGCATGGGGGTGTCATTAAGCAATAATGACACCCACATGTGATTGCAAAGGGTGGCACATTTTTGTGCGCTACAGGAAAACGTGCGATTTCACATGAGTTACCTCACTGCACCTGGTGTGAACAAGCCCTAAAATTTAGTGCGTGAGGCAAAAACAGAACCCCCACCCCAAAATTCCTGCTCCTAGCACATACTCCCCCCCCCCCCCCCAGCATTTCTCCTTATAGCACAGACCCCCCTATTCCCAAATCCCCACTCCAATCTCCCCCCAATCCCCTCTCCCAGCATAACCCTCTCACATCTCCTACGCCAACCCCCTCCTCAGCAGTTGGTAGGATGCTGACAATCGTACACACAGGTGCAGTCCCTCTCTCCCCTCGCAGGGTCGCACTGCACGGGAGTTAACACAGAGTGGCGCTCAGACCTGGATGTGTCTGCAGCAACATTGTTGAAAAACCCTGGCCTAGCAGACCAGCCACCTACTGGTGGTGGCAAGCTACCCTAAATTGTGTGTTTGGGGCAGTTTGAAAAATCAAGTGTACCAGGATTTTCACTGGCATGATAGCTTGAAGATTCTCAGAAGTTTTGCTAATTACTAAGCTTCTCCCAAATCCTTAGAATGCACCAGATTGCATGTTCATATGGGGCAAACCACTTAGATTTGAGTGAAGTCTCCCCTAACGGTGGCCAGAGGTGGCTGTGACAACAGCTCAAAGCAAATTCATTCTTCCCCCACCAAACAGGCCCCGGTTAGCTAGTTGCTGTGGACCTGCATCTTTGAATGTGTTTATGCTGTTTTATGGTTTTGTTGTTTGTTTTTTTTTATTGTTTATTGTAACTTTTCAGTACATGCAGGAGGTATCGACTTAATAAGCAAATGCAAGCCACACAGTCAACTCCAACTTATATATCAGCAAAGAATGTTCCTGGCAAGACTCCCAAGCCCTCGTAAAACCATACATGGGAACAAATATACACCATCATTAACTATAGGCTATACAGAGCATGTCAATTATAAGGTGAATTGTTCATTCATAAGGCCTCTGTACCTAACTGAGACCACACCTGCATGTACAGACAGGGAACGTAAAGAGCCAAAATCCAGCAAGAATCTTAAGGGGCATGGGGGGGAGAAGAGAAAAAGGGGAATAAAATAGAGAGAAAACCCCCAACAAACTGCGTAATCTCTGTGGCTACAATGTTAAAAGATCAGCTCAGATATTCCAAAGGGGCTGTGCATATTCTATAATGGGTCCTAAGCCTGAAAGCCCATGGTGTCTCTATGATCAGGGGAGCACGTGAAGTCCATCCAGTAGGACGCCACCAAAGTCTCCATCTGATGAGTCTCGTTAATCCTGGTGAACCACAGCTGAACTGGAGGTGCAGTGGTCTGCTTCCAGCACAGTAGTATGCAGGCCTTAGCTGCATTCAATAAATGCAGCAAAAGCGAGCACTTGTAGCATTTCAGCTGCATTGGTGTTAAATGGAGGATGAAGGACACCGTCACCATAGGCATCTGTATATCTGTCAGTTTAAAGATCCAGTGGCAGACCTGGGTCCAGAAGGCCACAAGCCCAGAGCAAGACCAGAAGATGTGAAGCATTGTTTTATGGTTTTTACCTGTCTCTTGACAGGGAAACTTTGGGTTTTCATAACAATCTGCCAATGTGCTGGTTGATTTCCGAGGACATGTGACAGGTGGTTATATCTCATGTACTGGTCAACCTCCCTTGTCCCTGTACCCTCTGTACTCTCGTCCTGGTCCATAACACACACCAGGAGAGATGAGAGAGTCTACATGTTTTATTGGTTCCAAGCCCCGATGAAGTGGAATGTACTGCTAACCACATAATATAGCTGAGAAGCATGCCTCCTGCCCAGGTACTCTGGGCGATTTCCCTCTCCAAGTCATCCTGCACGCAAATGTCAGGATTGTGTGAGAGGGTGTGCAGGGTGATTCTGAGAGGGAAATCACCCAGAGTACCTGGGCAGGAGGCGTGCTTCTCAGCTAAATTATGCTGTTAGCAGTACAAGAGAGGATCCCCATGCCGTTGGGTGGACACACATCCATTTAAGCCTTGTTGACCCACCTCGGCATAAGTCCAGGGGGTCCATGCCTGCTGGTGAGTGTGCACTCTGGTGGGAGTCAGCATGTTGTGTCTTGCAGGGAATTTTTCCAAGCACAGAGCACTTTACAGTTTAACATTTGATGAACTTCACATGCACCTTATGTTGACGTATCTTTTGTGCACTTTTTTTCACTGGCAATATGCTTTTTTTTTTAATTCATGGACTGCATATAGTTTTCCATTTTGATTTATTTATTTATTTATTTATTTATTTATTTTTGTATATTGATGAGTTTTTTTTCACATGGTATATGAATTTATGCACATGTTGATTTATGCAATATTTAGTGATATGGCACATTAGCACTTTATTTCACAGAATTCAGTAGGAAGCACGGCAAAACACTAGTAAAGCTTTGCATCACGGGCAGCAGCCTAGCAGTGAGTAACTAGTGGATTCTATTTTACCCACATACACATTTCAGTTTTCTACTTGTGCACAATTTCATTTGGGTTTCTCACACTTTGCATGAGTGACACTTCTAACACATAAACAAAATCAAAACCTGGCATTAACTTTACATAAAGAGTCGGTTCACACAGGCGGCAGCCTCTGCAGCACCGTATTGCACCTCTGTGAATAGCACCATTGTTTGCTCGAAGCCAGTAGACCCCTTGCTCACCCCAAAGAGCTTAGCACTCGCTACCAATTCCCTATTCACAATACTGTATCTGTATAGACATTTATTCCAAGGTGGAGAGCTCCCTGCCTAACCCAGAGTCAACACTAGATGGCGGACAACTCAAGTACAGGAGAATCAGCAGCCATTTTCTTGTAGCCCAAAGTAGGAGGTTTTTAGGATTAAGGACCTGAAGGTCCTGGAGGTGGTCCTGGAGGTGGTGTGAGGCTGGAGATTTGCACTCGGGGATGCAAAGGTAATAAGGTCATGGAAGATGGCCCTGACTATGGACTGTATGTGGTGGTCATGGGATGTTGTGGGTCATTGTTAGCAGCGAGCTTTGCACTGGGAGGATTTGTCTCCTAATGGGGTTTCCATCGAAATAAACATTATTATAGAGGTGATTTGTTTTTTCTTTTCCCATCAGATGCTGACAAATGTCGGATTGATGCATGCAAGGCACCAAGAAGCAGCCTAACGCACGAATGCTCTGACGCAGCACAGAAAGTGTGCGCTGTTCAGTACAAGACCCAGTTCAGCTCTTCTTGCTAAAACTCTCAAAGGCATCAGCAGGAAAGGCAAGAGTTATTTATAACTCCTGACCTGGGCATATTAATGCCATTGTGTCACCACTCTCCATCCGCTGGATTATCTGCTGTGGGCAGAAGAATTTTCTTCAAATGCTTTCCTGATACAAGATTTTTACTCTACAGGCTTATTCGTGTTACATTTCTTTATACAGCTATAGTAAAGGCAAACCGTTTATAAGGAAAGGCTACTAAACCAATCACTTAGCCAAGGATGGAGAAGGAGCGAAGTCACACCACAGATAGAATATTAAACCTCACCCTGGAGATCATCTACCTGCTGACCGGAGAGGTGAGGGGGATTCTGGGAGGTCATATGACATCACTCTTATCTCTAATAATAAAACACAGACCTGACCGAAGAGGTGAGGGGGATTCTGGGAGGTCATATGACATCACTCTTATCTCTAATAATAAAACACAGACCTGACTGGAGAGGTGAGGGGGATTCTGGGAGGTCATATGACATCACTCTTATCTCTATTAATAAAACACAGACCTGACTGGAGAGGTGAGGAGGATTCTGGGAGGTCACATGACATCACTCTTATCTCTATTAATAAAACACAGACCTGACCAGAGAGGTGAGGAGGATTCTGGGAGGTCAAATGACATCACTCTTATCTCTATTAATAAAACAGACTTGACCGGAGAGGTGAGGATGATTGTGGGAGTATTCACATACAAAATTTGTCACCACAGGGTGGTACTGTGGACACTAGTAAAATACACTATGCCACATCCTAATAGTTTTGGAGAAATGTTTGCAAGGAGAAAGCGGGCTTTTCAGGCACAAATGTAGGGGTTGTAAACCCTCCAGGTTTTCACCTTATGCATTCTATGCATTAAGGTGAAAAACCTTCTGTAGTGCAGCAGCCCTCCTTTTACTTACCTGAACCCGATCTTTCCATCAACGAGAACGAGCCCAGCAGCTCCAGCCCCAGTCTCGGGGGCCCCATTGGACAGATTGATAGCAGAAGCAGCCAGTGATCCAGTGACGCGGGGCGCGGGGGCCAGTCCTACTATCTGTGCCAATGGACGCAGCAGCTGGACTCGGGAGCGAGTGCCTCCGTCTTCAAGAGAGCACTCGATGCGGGAAGGAGCCAGGAGCACCGCTGGGGGACTCCAGAAGAGCAGGTTCGGGGCCACTCTGTGGAAAACCCTTGCACAGAGGAGGTAAGTATACCATGTTTGTGTTATTTAAAAAAAAAAAAAAACGACAATCCTTTACAACCCCTTTAAGGTTAAAAGGGGTGTACATCTTTATATCTTTATTTAAACATTATATATATATATATATATATATATATATATATATATATATATATATATATATAAAGAAAACAACAACAATTAAAATCAGATAGTGTCAAAATTGTATATATCCAAATATTATTTTACAAAAATATACCAGTTTCACCCATATGATTGGCTAGATGCCCTGATACAGAATGACATTACATATGACACCAAGAGAATCTATCCGGCGACAATCGATCGGGGACTGTTCCAGCCTATTGTGTAAAAATTCTGCTCAACTAGTTTCACACTGAAAGGCACTTTATTGGGAGTTTAACTGTATATCTAGATAGATGGAAAACACAACATCACCATTCTGCTTATACATTTAAACATCACAAGATAGGTAGACATCATAATATAGCTTGGGGTCATCTTGATTTACTTACATAAATTGGTTTTTGGATATAACTGAAACAGGTAAGTGGACACTGAGACAACAGACACCAATGTGGACCACAAGGCAGATATGGGGGTGCCCTACAGATGACAAGTGAGACACAACAGAGACTCTGATATAGTATTAACTAAAGTTTTTGGGGATAATCCCGACCTACAGTTATCGTATTACAATAGGGACATTTTTTCTACATGCTAACTATAAGTCGGGAGTATCTTAACACTTAAAAACTTAACTAACTGGAGAACTGTGATATTTTAATGTCATACACTGCAATGAACTGGCAAGTATTTATTTGTCATAACTTTGTGTTTTTGCTTTAAATAAAGAATTATATAGCTTTCAAATTATCAAATGGTTTGGTGGCATCCAACTTGAAGAAAACCCTAAGCCCCATTATAGAGCCTCCATCTCACACCCTGAGAAAGAACAAGGAGATAATAGAAGTCACCCAGAAGATCATTGAGCTGCTGACAGGAGAGGTGAGCGGTGCCGGGAATTCTGGGACATTATCCAGTAACAGACAAGGGATGTGTCTGGATGGTGACTGTATCATTGTCTGTGTCAGGTTTCTCTAAGGTGTCAGGATGTCACTGTGTATTTCTCCATGGAGGAGTGGGAGTATATAGAAGGACACAAGGATCTCTACAAGGATGCCATGATGGAGAACCGGCCGCCCCTCACATCACCGGGTAAGAGGAGACTTTCATTTCTTGTAAAGGAGAGAAGAGTATTGAGGATCCACCTAGATACACACATCCTCTGATATAAAGACATACAAACAATGTATTCAGTCAGTGTGTGTGCTTCCTACAGATGGATCCAGTAACAGAAATCCCCCAGAGAGATGTCCCCGTCCTCTGTATTCCCGGGACTCCACACAGGAAGATCAGGAGGATCAGGTAGTTGGAATCCAAAATTGAATATTAAATATCACCATTCTACCAGGTAGACCCATGATATACCACCTTTTCAAACTTAAAAACAGAATAATATAGCCCCTTGCAACGTTACTGCAGCACAAGGCCATCGGGTAATTCTTCCTTCGTTTTTTTATTGAAAGTATGTCTGAGGCACAAACATGTTGGTTTAGTTGCATTGGTCAGACGGGCTTCATCACTTCATATCTCCTAGATAGCATTTTGGGGATACAGTCATGACATTTTGAACCACATTATTTTAATTATTCTTGTGTAGGTAATGCTGGAAGTAACCCAGACTGAAAGGAAAACTAGAGAGGAAGCAAAAGAGATGTCTATGATGGGTGGTGATCCATGTAAGGAAGAGGAAATCCCTCCACAGATCAGCACAGGTGAGTAAAAAAAACAAAAAATCCAGAGAAGAGCCCCAGATTCTCCTTGTTCAGTCACTACAACAATCTCTCCCCCCTCCTCTGTCAGTAGACAGTAATGGGGAGACAGTATGTGCCCAGTGGGGGAGTCAGGAGACATCAGCCTCTATTAGACTCCGGCTCTCCTCCTCACATCATGTCATTGTGTGTTACCAGTCAAGAGACGTGACCAGTCTCCCCCCACACACACTCTCTGGGGTCTCTCATACATCTCAGTACAGGGGGCTTCACTCTCATCTCTATTCACAGACCCCGGAGACACCAGAACCACTCAGAGAGACATCAAACATGAGGAAGAAATAGAACAGAAGATTAAAGAGGAGGACATTCTAATAGAGATCAGCACAGGTGCGTTATCTCTAAACCACATGTTTCAAAAACAAGGCCAGCGGGCCAAATCCAGCCCCCCCCCCCAGGTAATTTCATGTGGCCCTCGCACCTCTCCGGCAGCTGCAGCACCCCCCTCATCTCTGCCCTCACCTTGTCTCAGCAGTCGGCAGCAGAGAGTAAGACAGAACTCCTCCACCAGATCCTGCACCTCTCTGTGCAGCTGCAGCACCACTTTGTCTCTGCCTCCCCTGGTAGCTGACTCCAGCTCTCCTCTGGTCCTCCTCCAGACCCTGAACTTTCTGCTTTCTAGCTGCCCCTTCCCCCAGCTTCTTTCTGGCAACAGCACAAGGCAAGGGGGGTGCACTGTTATGTAAGGGAGGGTGGGGGACTCTGATGGTTTATATAGTCTTACAGATACAACCAGCCCTTTCAGCGTAACCATAATGTTGATGCAGCCCATGATGAAATTGAGTTTGACACTTCTACTTTAAACCCTAAATTTAGAAAAGATTCTTAAATTCTCATATACAGCCTCATACCTCCCTAAACATGCCTGAACTCTGTGCGCTGCCTTAAACCACAGATCCCGTTCTGATATTGGACTAGTGGACAAGAAGCCAGCAGTGTGTGGGAAAATATTGCTCCCACCATATTATAATACATTGTCACAGAATATTATGAATACATTATATTTAAACTGACATGTTTTATGTTTTAATAGCCCTTTAACTGTTCCTGTTGCCTTTCATCTCTCATTAATCCCAGATGGACAACACGGAGAGTTGGGGAATAATTCCATTGTCGCTCCAGATGGTGAAATAGAAGATGATGACCTCACAAAAGATTCTTTAGAAGAAAATGTCCTTTCCTCATATCTGCACCCAGTGCTTTCCAGTGCAGATCTGTTAGCTGATCCCTCTAAACATGGGGGAAGCTTTCCCCAATGCTCACCTCCCACGACACAACACACAGATCATAAAGGAGGTGAAATGTTCTTGTGTTCCATAGACGGGAGGTTCTTTGCACAGAAGGAGGCACTCATCTCTCATCAGAAAACTCATACAGCAGAAAAGCCGTATTTGTGCTCTGTATGCGGGAAATGTTTTACACAGAGGTCTTGCCTTACCCTTCATCAACGAATTCACACGGCTAAGAAGCCATATCCTTGTTCTGAGTGTGGGAAATGTTTTACCCAGATAGGAACTCTTATTTCGCATCAGAGAACTCACACTGGGGAGAAGCCGTATTCATGTTCAGAATGTGGGAAATGTTTTGCTGTTAGTTCAGTTCTCACTAACCACAAGAGAATCCACACTGGGGAGAAACCGTATTCATGTTTAGAATGTGGCAAACGCTTCGCACGGAAGGCTGACCTTAATATACACCAGAGGATTCACACAGGAGTGAAACCATTTTCATGTTCGGAATGCGGGAAATGCTTTTCGGTGAATTCGGTTCTTAATAGACACAAGAGAACGCATACAGGAGAGAAACCGTATTCATGTTCAGAGTGTGGGAAATGTTTCTCTCGGAGAGCACACCTTATCGTCCATGAAAAGCTTCATACAGAAGAGAAGCCGTATTCATGCTCAGAATGAGATAATCATCTTATGTTACATCCGAGAACTTGTATGAAAGTAAAACCATAATTATCAGAATGTGGAATTTTTTTTCTGAAGAACCAAAACTTCAAATAATTTATAACAAGGATACACCCATCTTTATGTAGGAGAGGAGAGTGCTGGAGAAGTTCTAATAGGAAATCAAGTTTGGTTATTGACGAGAAGGTCCATACAAACGTTTGAGCAGAACTACATGTGTACTTTATGGCCATAATTTGTGACCATCACACCTGCAGTATATAAACTTATTAGAAACATAGAAAAGTAATGGCAGAAAAAAGACAGAGTAGTCCATCAAGTCTGCCCATTTTTCTTTTTTTTTTTTTTTATACATGTTTATTTTTTGTTTGTTTTTTTTATTTTTTTGTTAACTTTTTAGTCTGAGTATACTTCTGTGTTTGTCCCAAGCATGTTTGAAGCCACTTACTTTTTACTGACTAACTACCTCTGTTGGAAGTTTATTCCAAGCATCAACTACCCTTTCAGTAAAATAATAAAAAAAAAATACAAAACATGTATAAAAAAATGCAAATCACATTTCAAAATCATCGGCTTTTGTGCCCATTCATTATAAAAGAGCATTTATGAGATCAAGTACTGATGTTAGACCAGTAGACCTGGCTCATAGTTGGCATTTCTATTCAAAGAGTAGGGTTGGGGTCAAGGTTCAGTGTAGCCCATATGAGTTCCTCCACATGAAACATATCAAACCATGTCTTAATTGAACTGGCATTGTGCACAGATGCATTGTTGTTCCGGAACAGAAAAGGGGTTCCCAAAATCATTCTCATTAGGGCCAGAAGATAATCGTTTTCTAAATTGTCTTTGTATGCTGCAGCATTAACACATCCTTCAACACCTGAACTCAATAATTTGGGGGGGTGTCCACATAAATTTGGAAATTAGGTAGGCCTAATATGAAAAGTGAAAGTGGCTACCGTGAGTATATAAAAAGATCCACAAGTATTATGTTTACATATTCATTAAAACAAATCCTTAAATGCATTTTTAGGCTATTTCTCTGTTTTTATACCCAATTCCTCCTGCTCCAAAGTCAAATTTTTTGCAAGCCTTTCCTGACTTCGTAGATTTTTTTCTTCTGTGAAATCAATCAAAATTCCTACACCACTGCTTAAACTGAGGTTCTCCACATTGAAGAGTGAGGGTTCAGCACCTTTGTGCTCCTCATTTTTTCCTTGTCATGAAGATTCCATTGCCAAATGGCCCTGTACTTATCTAGACTGTAGACTGTCAGCACATTGAATTCTCTCAGGTCAGGTCCTGCTGCAAACATCCCCTACAAGAAGTCTTCATGGGACCCGGTCCCCAAGAGATAGACCGTCATTCTACTGCTTAGTTATAGCCTCTTGGGGGAGTCCCCTCTGATTCCTACCTCATTCTTGTTCCCAATCAGGTTTATGTTCTTAGTAGTGCAACTAAGAGTCCCCCCCCCGTGCAGCTTATATGGGGATGGTTGAATGTTAAATGATTTTTAGACTCATAAATTGGAGCAAGGTTAGGCAGGTTTGCAGTGTCCATCAAACCTCAGGGACACTCCTAGGTTTTTGAATGGATGGAATCCTGCTCATCCTTCTGCTTCTGGTGTTTGTGTGCACCAGTCCAAGTTGCAGTATTCACCATTCTTACCAACTCTCTTTATGGGTGCAGTTCACTAACCCAGTCCCCTTTTCATACTGCCTTCAGGGTTGTATTATGTTTTGAGCGCAAATCTTGGTCTTGTGGAATCCCTTCTGGCAGGTCCTACTTTGTCCTTGGGAAGTCTCCTTTGGCAGCGTCTTCCTTGCTCTTGTGAAGTCCCTTCTGGCAGTGTGTGCATCTGGCATTTTATTTAGAAAGTTTAGGTAGTATTCCCTTTCTATCCGATTCCTTTCAACATTAGTTTCTATGGGAGAGGCATTTTGTAACTCCAGATTCTAGATAGAATTATATTATCATGCATGCCATGTCAGATATGTCAAAGGTCAAACTATTGTTAAAGTGACACTAACCCCCCCCCCCCCCAACAAAAAATAAATAAACTAAATACTAAACATAAAAAATAAAATCTATTCAAATGCATATTCTCAACTCAAAGAAGCACCTTCTATTCCTCTTATCCTCCTCCAAATTCCACCCAGAAGCAGCAGGGTCACTTTAAACAAGAAGGTCAGTTTTCAAAAATGTTAAAGCCGAACCTTAGGGAGATATAAAACAACAACAATGTATGCACTGTGCACTGTGGTGGGATAATGTCATCAGGGAAAATGTTGGTAGTACCAACATCTATGATCTAGACTCCATCTTTCCACAGTTATACTACACTTC